>OZJO01009051.1:8391-81471 GCA_900406225.1 Acrobeloides nanus
TGAAAAATTAGTCAATCGTTTAAAATTTCCGGGCGAGACTGACCTTCATAGCCGAGTGGTATGGCTCTCACTTTTTGCTCATAAAGGGCGGGTTCGAATCCCAGTCCGGGCGAAAATCTTTTGCCCAAAGAAAAAATTTTCAAAAAGAAAAAAAAAATTTTAAAAAATATGCATAAAATGGACAAATTAGCTCGTTATTTTCCAAAAGTCGAAAATTCAAAATCATTTTCCAGAAAAAAGTTATGGCAAAATAAAATAGGGACATTTCACCTGAAACACCCTGTATTTGTACAAAATCCAGCCGATGACCAAGTAGCACAATACGTACTATTATCTACACATGATGTTGCAACAACATCATTTGAAACTGACATGCAAGTTGTCTGGGGGTTACAGCTAGCTACGTTGCAGGAAAGCGAACAGTAATCCACCAAGTTTTCGCAAGTATAATACGTGTTGCTACAAAATCCTGCAGCGACCCATGTTGAACAGCTAAAATGGGAAGCATCACCTCTTTATCAACGAATTAAAAAAAATTATGAAAATTCGCCAAAAACGACCACGCAGGGATGTATGGGGGGGGATATTTGTTTATTTCTCGAAAAATCGAATTGTATCCCCATGCATCCCTGCGTGGTCGTTTTTGGCGAATTTTCACCATTTTTCTGCAGTTTTCGGGTTGCGGGAGTGCGCGCAATCGATTTTTCGCATAAAATTACCCCTAAATGGGTAATCTCCGGAAGAGAATAAAAATTTTTTGCCAAGTTTAATCAACGTTAAGTGGCGGGAACCAGGGGAACTTGCTCCAAATGTTTTTCGATTGTTGACCCTGAAGTGATCCCCTGATCTACAATAGCTCCAAAGTGTGCTATATAAAACCTACAGAGTACTATTATCTGTACATTGGCCAGCAGCTTTTGTAAAAAACAGACAAAAAACTATTGCCACTATAAAATATGTTCGCAAGCACATAGCTCAGACCTAATTTGGTATCTTGTAATGTCGTACCCTGACCTCACTTTTATATCAATTTTTAACAACATCGGCACCAAAATTTTGCTTAAATTTAAATTTGAAAATAATTTTCACATGTATTGCATTATTCAAGCATGTAAATGGGTGATATTGATATTCAATCAACTCTTTTTACAATAGAACAAAAGCCAAGCACATAAATCAGCAGCAAATTTTACTGTTGCTGATTTATGTTTGGCTACAATTGTTCTTTATCCAAAATTATTTTTTGTGTAGGACAAAAATTACTTTTCACGTGACAAATTAAAATGATTTTTGTGCTGAATTCTATTGAATAGAACAGAATTATATTCCATATTTCTATTTTTTAACAGATTAAATTCAATGAAAAAACTAATTTTTATTGAGCCTCGAGCTTGTCAGGGTGCGCGCTATCAGTCGTGCCGTGAGTTGTGCCGCAGTTTTATAACGTGGCACAACTGCTAACGTTGTGCCACCACCTCGGCACAACTGCTAACGTCGTGCCACCTCTGAGTTGTGCCGGCACAACTGCTAGCGTTGTGCCGTAGTGTAACGGCACAATTGCTAACGCCGCTGCTAGCGTCGTGCCGCGCGCGGTACAACTGATAGCGCGCACCCTAAGTGGCCGAGTTTAGGTAAGTTGGAGAGTTCAAAAGTAAGGAAATTCCTTACAAATAAGGAAAAATGGGAACCCTGGGAGGCTAAAAAGGATGGGAAAAATCAGGGTCATGACGGGATCGACACTTGATTGGATCTAGCCGGGAAGGTCATTGAAAACTCACAGCTCACAAAATATGTAAAAAAGTTGCGAACAGTAATTATAGTGCAGGGTGACCAAAAACTGCGATTTTGGGGCAATTTATTCAACTTTTTAATTTTTAACAAAATAACCCTATAGGGGATTTCTATGCGAGAAACCGGTTGCGTGCATTGCCGAACCTTAAAAACGCTTCCCCCGACCCTGAATTACCCTATTTTGCACGATTTTTCAAATTTTCGCAAACTCATCTTTTAACATACTCAATTTTTTAAATTTTAATCAGTTAAATTTTAATCTGGAATTTGTATATATCGATAAGTTGTTTGTATTATTTTAGAGTTTTTAAACCGGCAAAACATAACAGCTCTGTCCAAACAAAGATCGGTACTACTTCGGATTAGCTGTCTCAAGTAGTAGGGTACTGGAACTGGAAAATTTTTTAAATTTTTTCCAAAATACATCCTATAGGAGTGTTTTTATGGGGGGAATCGATTGCGCGCATTTCCGAAGTATGAAAATGTTTCCTTCATTATGAATTAGGGAAATTTATTGAGAAATCCCCTTAAATGCTTTGTTGTGTTTAAGAGGATTTCTCCATAAATCTCCCTCGTTCATGGTGAAGAAAGCATTTTCAAGCTTCGGGAATGCGCGCAATCGATTCCCTGCATAAAAATACCCCTATAGGGTCTTTTTTGGAAAAAATTTAAAAATTTTTTCCCGGTTCTAGTACCCTGTCACTTGGTACAGCTAATCTAAAGTAGTACCGAAGGATCTATGGCCAATTCGCGATTTCACGTGCATTTTTTGAGCACATGAAAGTCTTCAAATCATGTGTTGTTTGTTTAAACATCGGATAATTATTCAATTCCAGATGTTTTATTTTAAATAACAATCCTCAATTGAGACAAAAGTCGGCAGCAATGAAGACCAATAATTAATTTGACCAAATGCGTTTATTTATTACATTTTCGAAGTTTTTCAAAATTTGTTTCAGGTTTTCTTTTAAAAACTCATAAGCATCATCGAAAGGGGGTGTTGTAATCCCTGATCGATCACTGCTTTCTCTTAGATTTACCCGCTAAATATTGCAGGGCAAAATCTTTTGGGTGCAAGGGGGAGCCGCTGATCGATCGAGAATCACAATGGCGACCAAGTTGAGTTCCAACAAGGGAAATCGTCTAGTCAGAAATACGATTTCACGAATTCGGCCAATATTCGCCTGTGGTGTTTGTAGACGGAAAAGCGAAGAAAATACTTTTAGCGACATGAACATAGGTGTACCTAAGGCGGATTTCGCCAAAACACCCCTAAGACAATTTTTTACCGAAAATTAATGACGGCATTCGATTCTTCGACTCAACTTTACTACAAAAAGGTGCTATCCGTTTTTAATTTAGACCAAAAAGTCTTAGAAATAGGCAAAAAACGGTTTTTGACCATGTTTACCCATTTTGATGAGCAAAGTCCTAAAACACAATTTTTTCACCTGAAAATAATGATGGCAATTCAAACATAATTGATTTACGATCAATTAAAAACGGATAGCACCTTCCTATAGTAAAGTTGGGTCGAGGAATCGAATGCCGTCGTTAATTTCCGGTAAAAAATTGTCTTAGGGGTGTTTTGGCGAAATCCGCCTTAGGTACACCTATGTTCATATCGCTAAAAGTATTTTTGGCGGATTTCAAATTTTTTTGATTTTGCTTCCTACGTATCAGTTACGTTTAGAATAATGTTTGTGCAAAAAATTAGAAAAAACTACGTAGTAGTTTAGGAGATAGAGCATAGATTCAATTTTATTCATCACGTTGTCTATTAATAAATTATTTACAATATTTTAACTATGTTACAATACAATATTTTTTTATAATTTGTGTTAATTCAAATAAAATATTCTTTAACCTTTGGCTCTTCTTGTTGTAGATGAAGGTGCTGGTGCACCACCGGTTGTACCAGCTCCTCCAGGAGCAGGAGATCCACCAGACCCTTCTGTAGTAAGTCCTCCAGGAGCAGGAGTTCCACTGCCAGCGGCAGTTGTAGCTTTACCAGACTTCTTTGTTGTAGATCCTGCAGGAGCAGGAGATCCACCTGGTTCTTCTGTAGTAAGTCCTCCAGAAGCAGGAGTTCCACTGCCAGCGGCAGTCGTAGCTTTACCAGACCTCTTTGTTGTAGATCCTGCAGGAGCAGGAGATCCACCAGCCTCTTCTGTAGTAAGTCCTCCAGGAGCAGGAGTTCCACTGCCAGCGGCAGTCGTAGCTTTACCAGACTTCTTTGTTGTAGATCCTCCAGGAGTCCCACCAGCCTCTTCTGTAGTAAGTCCTCCGGGTGCAGGAGTTCCACTGCCAGCGGCAGTTGTAGCTTTACCAGACCTCTTTGTTGTAGATCCTGCAGGAGCAGGAGATCCACCAGCCTCTTCTGTAGTAAGTCCTCCGGGTGCAGGAGTCCCACCAGCAGCGGCAGTCGTAGCTTTACCAGACTTCTTTGTTGTAGATCCTGCAGGAGATCCACCAGTCTCTTCTGTAGTAAGTCCTCCAGGAGCAGGAGTTCCACCAGCAGCGGCAGTCGTAGAAGATTTATCAGATTTCTTTGTTGTAGATCCTCCAGGAGCAGGAGATCCACCATCAGTAGTAGCTCCTCCAGGAGCAGGAGTTCCACCAGCAGCGACAGTTGTAGAAGATTTACCAGAACTTTGTGTTGTAGCTCCTCCTGGTGCTGGAGTGCCAGCTGGTGCAGGTGTGGTTTTGGTAGTAACTGGCGCTAGAGTTGTAGTAGCACTCGGGCATACACCACAAAGGCCACATGTCATTGGACAATATGAACAAAGATATGTTTGATCATAATATGGATTCTGGCAAAATCCGGTTTGGGCCCATGCCGCGCACCTAAATTTGCATATGTACTATAATATTGTATTTTTTTTTACCTTGGGCTAAGATCCGAGCATCCAGAGTTTCCACTACAAGCAGAGTACGGTGCACACGCTTGAATGTTGCATGTAGCAGCACAATAACTAATTTTATAAGCACAAGTATAAAAGTTGTTTTTGCAAAATCCGTTTGCAGCCCAATTGGTGCAACTAAATAGTATAAACTTTGTCAAATAAAATCTAATTCAAACTCGTTCTATTGCATCTTTGTGGCGATCTTTCTGATCGGGACGCGTATTAGTGATCACAATCAGGACTGAACCGATACCGGTATCTCGATAGCGGTATCGATAATTTTGCGAATCCGTTATAAGTTTTCGGTAACAGTAATTTTGTTCATCTGGTTCAGCCCGGATAAAAATTTTAAACTCTCATAGAAATTGAATTTTCGAAGATGTTTTCTGTAACTTAATTTCTCAATAAACGTTAAAACCCCGAAACCTCATACTATCACACATCCCATTGTTGAGACTTATAAATCCTACTATGTACTGGTGTCTTGACAAGCACCATTCGTTACAAGACTTGAACCTGGTGCTAATGTTGCACTTGCTACACAAGGTATTGGCGGATTACAGCTTAAAATATTGCAAGATGCTGCACAATAACTCTGTTGCATATCACAAGTATAATAAGGGTTCGTGCAAAATCCAGAGCTTACCCACGTAGAGCACCTAAATTTACACTTTCCCTTAAAAATTTTTTTAGCCTTACATTGTATTGTTATCTACACATAATCCTGGATTGGCAACTGTTCCTTGTGTTGTTCCGCTAACTACTCCTGTGCAAGTTGTTTGGGGGTTGCAGCTGCGAACATTACAAGTGGCGGCACAATATCCCTTGATGTCATCGCAAGTATAAAAAGTATTTGTACAAAATCCAGCCGCATACCAAGTAGCACAATACGTACTATTATCTACACATGGTGTTGTAACAACATCATTTGAAACTGACATGCAAGTTGTCTGTGGGTTACAGCTAGCTACGTTGCAGGAAAGCGAACAGTAATCCCGCCAGTTTTCGCAAGTATAATACGTGTTGTTACAAAATCCACTAGCAACCCATGAAGAACAGCTAAAATGGAAAGCATCACCTTTTTATTAAAGGGGGACCGAACATCGCGACAAGATCTCCGACAAAAAAATTTTTCAGAAATAACCCTTATAGGGGTATTTTTATGCGAGAAATCGACTCCGCGCATTCCCGAAGCATGAAAACGCTTTCTTGACCCTGATTCAGGGAATGGGGTGGGTGTATTGAAGCGAAAATCAAACATTTTCTGATTTTTATGAGAAAACCGTCGATTCTTAGGTTTTTATAGGCGGGGAATTGATTGTGCGCACTCCCGAACTGTGAAAGCGCTTCCTTAACCATGTTTCAGGGACTGTAAATGCTTCCTCCCTAGAAAACCTAAGAATCGACGGTTTTCTCATAAAAATTTGAAAATGTTTGATTTTCGCTTCAATACACCGATCCCTTTCCTGAATCAGGGTCAAGGAAGCGTTTTCATCGGAAATGCGCGGAATCGATTTCTCGCATAAAAATACCCCTTATAAGGATCATTTCTGAAAAAATCACATCTTTGTCGGAGATCTTGTCGCGGGTATCTTAAAAAGTCGGTTTTTATCGAAAATCGAAAAAAAAATTTCGCGTTGAACTCAGTTCTACCCTGATTTTCAGGGTCAAAATTTTTGACCCTGGGGTGACCCCCTCTGTTCCACAATAGCTCCAAAGTGTGCTATAAAACCTACGAGGTACTATTATCTGTACATAGGCCAGCCGCTTCTGTAAAAAATAGACAAAATATTATAGCCACTATAAAATATGTTCGCAAGCGCATAGCTCCGACTTAATTTGGTATCTTGTAATTTCATGCCCTGATCTCACTTTTATATCATTTTAAGAGATCTAACACCGAACGCCCAATAAATGTTTGTTTAAATCCAAATTGACTAATAATAATTAATTTTTGCATGTACTGCATTATTTGAACACGTAAATGTTATATTTCTAAAATGGGCCTAGGCTGTAGTCATATTGAAATTTGATCAACTCTTTGTACAATAGTATAAAACAAAACATATAAATCAGCGACACTTTTTTGATGTTTGGCTACACAAGTATTTGACTAGAATTTTACATTCCTCCAAAATAGAATTTTTTAAGAGCAAAAAGCACCTTCACGTGACAAATTAAAACGATTTTTGATGCCAAAAATTCGATTTTTAGTCAAAATTCGTTTTTATGCCAAAAATTCGATTTTCGGTCAAAATTCATATTCTTTAGAATTTGAAGCCATTTCCAGGAGAGTAAAAAAAGTTGCGAACAGTAATTATAGTTCATGAAGGCCCAAAAACTGCGATTTTGGGCAATTTTTTCAAACTTTTTAATTGTTACCAAAATAACCCTATAGGGGGTTTTCTATGCGAGGAACGGATTGCGCTCATTGCCGAACCTTAAAAACGCTTCCCCGACCCTGAATTATCCTATTATTTGCATGATTTTTCAAATTTTCGTAAACTCCTCTTTTAACATATTATTTTTTTAAATTTTAACGTGTTAAATTTTAATCTGGAATTTGTATATATCGATAAGTTGTTTTGTATTATTTTAGAGTTTTTAAACTGGCAAAACATAACAGCTCTGTCCGAACAAAGTTCGGTACTACTTCGGATTAGCTGCCCCAAGTGGCAGGGTACTGAAAGGGTCATCCAGATATTACATAATCAACTTTTTGATGATTTACCTCCCCCTCCCCAACGTAATCATCAAAAATGCACTAACGTAATCAATTTTTATGAGGAGGGCCAAACCCTCTCCCACCCCCAACATGATTACATAATATCTGGATGACCCCAAACTGGAAAAAATTTTTAATTTTTTTCCAAAAAAGACTCTATAGGGGTGTTTTTATGCGAGGAATCGATTGCGCGCATTCCCGAAGCTTGAAAATCCTTCTTTCACCATGAACTAGACAATTTATGGAGAGATCCCATTAAATGCTTTGTTGCTTGTTTTCAAGCGTTTAACCCGTCTTTGGCCAGGAATGAAAATTTTGAAGATTTTATTAAAAACCTTTTGAACAGGGTCTAAATAACACGAATACAAAGTTTTTTTCGTGATTTCGCATGTTTAGGTATTAGAACGAGAACGTTGTATTTTTACAACCGTGGCCACAAAGTGGTACGTCAAGTAATAACGTTTATGAAGGTTAAATTTTTTTCACAATTCCAATGAAATACAACTAACGGGAACTGGCGAAAGCTTGATCTTTTTAACCCATTGAGTTACTGGCGGCTTCTTCACAGGCTGTAGTGGAATTTTCTCTTCGTCATCATCGCTGCTTTCATCCATAGTATGAAGAGCTACAGTAGCTTGAGTCCTCAATTGTCTTGCTGGTAAATTATCGAATGAATAGACTTCTTCGTTCCCGGATTCATCACCAGAATCGTTGCCCATAGGTTCTAGGAAGACATCAGCACGTGTCGGCCTTTCATCCGTTTCGAAAAAATGCTCCAAGTTATCCGAAACCTCCGCGGCCATCATCCGTCTAAATTGGAAGTTTATGTAACCATTCATGGCCACCGTTGTATTTTTACAGCCTTTAGAAAAACTCATATCTATGTACTATTTTTCAAAGTTTTTGAATAATGTTTATATTTTTTTACAGGTTTAAATGAAAATACACAAATCTATTTATAGAAATTTTCATTAGGATATCTATTGATATGAAAAATTGGCATATGAAGCTTATCGAGTCTTAACCATGATTTCAAAATATTGGAAAAACAAAATAGGACAACCAAGCGAGTCGACAACGAAAATCGTTTGCACATATGTATTGCTTATAAGCTGAAAAATCTCTCCCAGTACAAAAAGTATCGATCAAAGCTATTTCGTCATAGATAGAGATGAAAACATCGATGTTGTATTTTTACAACCGTGGCCAAAGACGGGTTAAAGTCGGACGTCCGATCCTGAGTTCCCAATGTTTTAAGCAAGTTGTAATGATTTTATTCAAATAACACTTTTGCAACAATATTAAAATAACAGCAATCAAGCAATGAAAAACAAGCATCAAATTAAAAATAACAAATTTTCAGAAATATCTAATTCTTTTTTTGTACTTTGTATGATGAAATCTTGAATTATGATAAATTCTGGTTTCGACCTTTGAGATTTTTTGTAGTTTGTATGATGATCGCAAATCATCATACAAACTAAAATTGCAGTTTTTTTGGGCCACCCTGTACATATTTAAAAAATATATACAGAACAGAGTGGTAAGTTTAAGGTGGCGTTAGTTTTGTTTTTGGAGGCTCATATCTACAAAGTGTGCGGAAATTATCCGACGCCCTATTGTCAGATACTTTTCACCATAACTTTTGTTAGAAACATCTATACATCGAGACTTAGTGTCTTCTCAAAGCTCACGCTCGTAGCATTAAAATGGCACCAAGATCCCGGCGTATGGTTGTTCTTATCAAAAGTATGGTGAAAAAAGTATCTAGATATATCTTACTATAGGGAGTCGGATAATTTCCGCACACCCTGTATAAAGCTCAAACGAAAACTAATCAATTAAAAAAATTCAATAATTTTATTACAGTCTCGTAAACAGACCTTAAGCCTGAAAAAGTCGTTATACGACGAAACGTCGCGAATAAAAGTATTCCATATTCCTATCGCTAATGATATCTTGGTCTACCAATACCTTGTTACCTTATTGAATTTTATTACATAAATTTATTCAGTTGTTTCATAGGTTTATAGAAAAATTATTTCAAGTGTTTCCTAGATTTTTAAGCTCTTATTTTAAGTGTTTCATAAAATTATAAATGACTTGAACGCGCAAAAGCAAAACAAATATCTTGTTTCCTTACACTGTTTTGCCCAATGAGTTATACCTATAGAATTTTGTTTTACATCGCTTCTTCATAAACAATTCAAAGTTTTCTACACATTAAAAAGAAATTTTGCCAAACGATTACTTTTATTATAAACTTTCTGCTCGAGATCATTTTTTATTTAATGAACATGAAGTCGATTATATACTCATAATAGATATAGTTCCATAAAAATATGTTAATTATGGATCCATTGGCATACAAAGTTTTACTAATATCGATTTTTTTAGAATTATTAAAATTTTATACTTTTTGGCGACAAAATAAAAATTTATTTAGGGTTAAACTGGACAAATTCATGAATCTACGGCCCAGACAATGCATAGCGAGAGTTTTGGTGTTTTCTTTTATAGCTTGTGGACTTTTATATTGTATTCTAACATTCCAGCCTGAAAAAGTTTCATCTAATATATTTATAAAAGAAATTGGCACGGTTATTGATGATGATTCCGAACTTTTTGCTGTGAGATTTTTATAATTTCTTTCACGAAAAGAATTTTCATAGTGGTAGGGTAGGGTATGTGTGCACATATGTTTCAATTGTACAGAAACGTCCAAAAAGTCTGAAGTCCAAAATTCAAATGAAATACAGAATTATGTATAGATCAGATTTCAATGATATTTTTTGCACAAGAAATAGTAGCGTTAGAAAATGGCTGATTTTTTTATATTCAGGGATTTTTCGATATGAAGAACTCGAATCTGAAGGACTTTTTTGATTTTGGCCAAGGGAAAGGGTCGATTCGGCCAATTTTCAAATTAAAAATTTGAATTTTCTAACGATGAATCAATCATGTCGTTAAACAAATTTAATTGATTCATGAATATTGCGTGAATCAACTAAAATTATTTTAGGTGATTTTTAGGCTGGCCGCAAGTTGGTGTCGTACTGTTGTACCTTTTTGTCGTACTGTGGTACGACAAAAGTACAACAATTTGCGACCCTGTGTTGTACTTTTTTCGTTTATTTTAAATGAATAAGTACGATAACTTACGACCTCATGCGTCAGTACAACAACTTGTGTCCGGCCTTAGTGCTAAAAATATCCTTAAGAAGGCTATTTATGACCATTAAGGCAGCCCCAGATCGCGTTCTAGTGAGGCTAAAATTCTAGTTCACTGGGTATTATCATTTGGTATCATAACAACTAGATTAGCGTTGATTTTGCGCAAAAAATAAATAAATTTTGAAATTGACAAGTCGTGAGTGTCCCTTGTAAGTCTAATATCTGCAGCTAGTTCTATAGCATCAGTCATGCAACTGGTCCAATAGGCACACATGCTCCCCCCCCCTGCACCCTTCCCTACGCCACTGGATAGGGCTTAGGTAATACCATACATTAATCTAGTTTCTACTTTTGAAAAATCTATAACTAATTTTTTAGAAAAATTCAGAAGTGCCAAAAATAATAGTCCTCAGTAATGATCCTGCTTTGGTTGCCAAAAAAGAATATATTACTGCCAATACTGGGGTAAATAATTTTCATCCGATTTTTAACAACAAAAATATTTTATTTAGGCATGCAAAATACCAAAATTGGAAAAAGATGGCCCAGAAATAATGAAATTTTTTAAGAAGCATCCGCCATTACAATGCAGTAGAAATAAACCTCAAAAATGGGTATATTTGGATGAAAATGGGCATTTATTGCTGTCTAGCTATGCGGAAAAGTATCGTTTTTTAAAATTTTTTAAGTAAAAAATTTTTTATAGAAAATATAGGGATAAGGTAACATGTGATTTGCACTTCTTTTCAAGAAAAACGGATGATAAATTAAATTGGAAAATTGTTAAAAACGTAGAATTTGGTACGAAGATTACGGATGGCGATTTTTTTCTAGCAAATTGCACTGCTGGAAATGATCATTGGTATGTACGTGACCCCCTCCCCAACACATGTATAGTTCAACCCAGACGTTAAAAAATAACCCCAAAATTTTGAGTCCTTGATCGGTTGAAAGGAGCATTTTGTCGGCCCTTAAGCTTGATCGGTTGGCTAAGATTTTCAAAAAAATTTGATCGGACAACTTCCAAAATTGGTGATCAGTTGACCCCCCTTCTCCAATTTGAGGGGGGGGGGGGTTGGGTGGAGTTTGTTAACGTCTGGTTCAACCATATATATACAAAGATCAGATCTGACTCTTCCATTCCTTTCACAATGATTGCCTATACGTTTTTGAATCCACGTCACATCGATTTGACTGAAGTCAGTTGTATAGGCAACGGGGAACCTTAGGCATATGCAACCCCACACAAAATTGGGTTTTTGACTATGGCCATGTATTTGAGACAGTGCCGTACCCAGGATTTTTCATGGGAGAGGAGGGGTACAAAGGTAGGGTACAAGATTTTGGTCAAAAACATAAGGAGGACCCTTTGGATTTTTTAAACTTTTTTGCATTTGGATGGAGTACATGTATTTCCTGAGCCCCCTGTACCCCCTGTATGGATACTGATTGAGATTAATTTCTATATACCCTGCTTTTTGGAATTATTAAAATTTAAAAAATTTTATGTCCAACTTATTCATGACAATTGTTCCTCAAGAAGAAACAATAAAGAGTCTAAAAAACATCAAGAAACCGAATGATTGGTCCGGCCTAAATGTCCACTTTTTGGGCTTTGACTCTCTGTCGCAAATGTCTTTTCGACGGAATTTGCCAAAATCAGTAGAATATTTGGAAAAAGTTATGGGTTCTGTAGTCTTAAATGGGTATAACATTGTTGGTGATGGAACTCCTCAAGCATTTATTCCAATTTTGACAAGTCAGACTGAAGTGGAGCTTCCTCTAACTAGGTAAGGAAAATTTGAAAAAAGTTCAAATATTGAAAATTTTAGAAAACGTTATCCGGATGCTAATTTTGTTGATATTTATCCTTTTATTTGGAATAATTTTTCGGATGCAGGTTATGTGACCTTGTATGGTGAAGATGCGGCTGGAATAGGAACCTTTACATATCGTCTGAAAGGCTTCAAAAAACAGCCCACTAATCATTATACCCGAACATTTTTCCATAAAGCCGAACCTTTTGAACCAGATTGGAAATGCATTGGACCGGATTCTCAAGTGGAAGTATTCCATCTTTCACCGTTTTTGCTTCAACTCTCAAATCTTAGGTCTGGCTCCGGTACGCTAAAGAATTCCAAGAACGATATCCTAGTGAAATCCCAAAATTCTTGTTAATGCATCATAGCATACTTTCACATGATGACATGAACCGTGCACAATTGATAGACGAGCCTTTATATAATCATTTAAAGGAATTGTATGACAAGGGAGAGTTTGATAACTCGATGGTTATTGTAATGGCAGATCATGGTCATAGATTTTCGGCATTAAGAGAGACTCAACAAGGTATGATTTATACAGAAAGACCCTTATGATAAAACACTAGGAAAGACAGAAAATTTGCATTCTCTCTCTGTGGCCCCGCTCAGAGCTGTCAGAAAACTTGCTTTTGGTGCAAGTTTTACTTGCATTGAATTTTTCCGAAGTTTTTTATTTTTTGGCTAAAATATGTGTAGAACGACTAAAATAGTTGAAATAACATGTTTTTAGCAAAAATTGGGAGTGCAAAATATTTTTAAATCTTTTTTCGAGATAAACACGACAAAATTAGCGTGTGCAAGTAAAACTTGCGTGGCAAGTTTTACTTGTCCATGATGCAAAAATGCAACTTCGGGCAAGTTTTACTTGCACTCCCAATTTTTGCTAAAAACATGTTATTTCAATTATTTGAGTCGTTCTACACATGTTTTAGTCAAAAAATAAAAAATTTCGGAAAAATTCGATGCAAGTAAAACCTGCACCAAAGGCAAGTTTGTAACAGCTCTGGCCCCGCTTGTCCCCATGACCCCTCTTACCCTCTTATTTTTTGTCCATAGGGTTAAAAATTTTTCCACATTTTTCTAACTCTATCAATTTTAGGACAACTAGAAGAAAGACTACCCTTCTTTTCAATTTATCTTCCTAAAAAATTCCGTGAAAGTGAAGAAGGAAAAATTGCCTATGAAAATCTCAAAAAGAATGCTGATCGTCTAACTACACCATTCGATATTTACTCAACATTGAAAGATCTCATCCACTTGCCCGAAAACGACATCCTAAAAAATCCACATAACCCAAAATCTCAACGATCATTATCCTTATTCCGAGAAATTCCAATCAGCAGGACTTGTGATGAAGTATTTTTGATTGAAATTTTTTCTTTCTATTTTAGGCCGGTATTGAACCCCATTGGTGCACTTGCCTCAATTGGGAAAATGCTATGGATAAACCAGAAGCTAGAGAAACCTCGGAAATTTTAGCCAGGTCTTTGGTTCAAACAATAAATGTACAAACAAAACCAGAAAGAAAAATTTGTGCTCCTTTAAAACTTCATAAGCTTGAAGATTCAAAAAGGTATAAATGCAAAAAGTAGAAAATTCTCATATGATTTTCAGGCTCGTTCCACACGATGAATTGCTGAAATATAGTGGTGTACAGGATAGAGATGGATTTGTGCCAGTGCTGCATGGAAATGCAACAGCAACAAAAGCAACGTACAAAATCACTTTTATTACAAAACCAGGGGATGCTAAATATGAGGTTTGTATTTAAATTTATGGTGAAAAATCATATTTCCCACCGCCTCGAGATATCACTCTTCATATAAGGTCTCTTTTGGGGGGACTCGTTGGAGTGAGGGGGAGGTCATGCTCGGAGGAGAAGCTTTGCTGGTGAGAGGGGGGTCTTATTGGAGTGAGGGGTCATGCTTGAGGGAGCAGTCTTGCTAGAGGAGGGGGGTCTTGTTGGGGTAAGGGGGAGGTCTTGCTTGGAGATCGAGATCTTGATTGGGAAGAGGGAAAGATCTCGCCTGAGGGAGGAAGGAGGTCTTGCTTGAGGGAAGACGGTTTTCTGGGGGGGGGGAGTTCCTGCTGGGGGGTTGGTTGAAGGGGAGGTCTATCTTGGAGGGGTTTTTTTGGCTTATCATGGGTGAGCAAATCTGGAACCCTTCTTCTTGTATGAAGATAAAAAATTTAGGCCACTTTATTATATGATAAAAATCGAAACGAAGTCACTGTCGATCTTTCCGCCATCAGCCATGTGAACAGATTTGGTGACCTACCTCATTGTATTATCGACAAAAATTATTTCCTGGCTACTTATTGTGTGTGCTATGATAAGATTCAAGGTTAACAATGGTGCTTTTAACATCTTTCTTCTCGTTTAGCTTTATTTCGCATTCTTTTTTTAATCCTATAATTCATTTTCCTTTTTGACGTATAAAGTCCATTTTAACCCCAAATGCTAAACTTTTTCGAGAATGTAGATGCCAGGGGCCTGTTACNAATTCATTTTCCTTTTTGACGTATAAAGTCCATTTTAACCCCAAATGCTAAACTTTTTCGAGAATGTAGATGCCAGGTTTGATCCCTTATAGGGTCGAAACTTTTGTAAACTTTTGAATATCCAACTTTTTGGAACTTTTTGCCATAATAAGACAAAAATATTTTGTCTTATTTTCGAAAAAAAATTTTGAAATTCAACAGTTTTGACCCTAGCGGTATCGAACCTGGCGGATCCAACGTTGCTTAACTTCCCAGATCGAACGGGATCACTCCCTACCAGCATCTAAGAAAAGTTTAGCATTTGGGTTTGAAATGGGCTTTACACGTCGGTGCATTTTCGGGTATTATTTCTAGAATCTTTGTTGAACAAATTCCTACAAAAAATATCGTGTTGTAGTCAAAAATTTATTAAAAAGTGTTTTGGTGTCTTTAGTGTTATATATGCATTTTTATAGTTCATTTTATTTTCCTAACTCGGTTCTATGCATAATTTGAGTATTTAATATATGAGGTGCTTATTTTTTAAATTGGTCCTATTTGTAAAAATGTAAGGGGATTTAACATATAAACTGGAAACCGAGCTCCTACGACACTCCGGCTAGGCCTTCGGCCTCGCTTCCGAGTTCTTCCTAGCGCCTATGCGTACTTCTGAGCACTTCTGAGTTCTTCTGAGCGTTTCGGAGTGCTTCCGAGTGTTGCTAGAAGGGTTTTGATCGCACCTTCAAAAGTTAGTCCGAACTCCAGACAGACAGATATTACGCGTTTTATATAAGTAGATTCTTTCCTTCCTGTGGCATGTATTTTATTTTTATGAACTTATTGGTCAGTTACTTGCCCTTTACTTAAAGCCTAGTGAATAAATCATCAGTTTTATTTTTATAATAAATTTTATTTTTACAACTTTTTAAACAATCTATGGCTTGTTAAGCCTCTTTTTTGTAAATTTTGTTTTTAATAAATGTTCAGAAAATAGATGACCGAACAAAAAATCATCGAAATCAGACAAACCGTTGAAGAACTCTATACTATCTCAAAAGATGTAAACTGTGAAATTTGTGGCAAAGTTTTCAAAAATTCTGGCGCTAAACGTATGCATTGTATCAAAACGCATCTTATTATAAAGAAAGCGTCGGATTTGACTCTAAAATCTAACAAGACGTTAGCTAATCAAGAAAAGAAGAGTGAGGCTAATCAAGAAACAAGATTTTATTGCCCAGACAAAAACTGTGATAAATTTTTCAAGGCAAGAAAATTGCTTATTCAGCATATCAGAAAGACTCATGAAGAAAAGAAGTTTGAATGTAATTTTTGTTTGACGAAATTTGGGTTAGAAAGAGATCTAAAATATCATATGGTGAAAACATGCCCAATCGGGAAAAATCTTCAAATAAATCAAGGTATTGGCTATTTTTTATTTAGCGAGACTAACCTTAGATTCCATATCTTTTTTGACCTCTGGGAAGTGAATGAATCATCAAAAAGGGACTAACCTTTTGGGACTCTATGACCAAAGGACCCCTTACACATGAGTCTTGGATTATAGGCCTGGTCCCCAATGACATATGTGGCACAATTGGACCCCGTAACAGTATCCATGGGTCTTCCTTCTACTAACCAAAAAATAGAGACCCTTCGATTTTTGATGGATGCAATCTCCTCTTCCCACTTCTTAATGTCCCCATGTTACCTGTTATTGTATATAAAAATATTTTTAAAGAACCTTCATCATCTATTGATAAACTCTCACAAAAGAAAAACGAATCAAATTCAAAGAAAATGACGTCTAACAAAAAGTAATTTATATTTTTAAGATAAAATTCTTTTTTATACCAATTTAGAAAATTCATTGAAAATTCAACTCAAACAGAAAACACCAATCAATACAAGAAGTTGGTTCTTATTCCTGTTATTTTTACGCCAATTTCTTCAAAAAGAAACGTTATTATTCAAACAGGAGATGTCTCTAATTCCAATGAAACTTTCCCATGTCAACCTAGCACAAGTATTGTACAAAGAACATGGGTAAGAACATTTTTTCATAGATTTAAAACATTAAAAATTTTTCAGGAAACTACTAATACCGTTCAAAATTCTTATCCTTCGAATGTTGCCTATGAACAAAATAATTGTTTGGAACAAAATTATGAAATGTACAATAGGTAATTTTATAGTTTATCCTAAAGGGTCTAAACATAAAACATGACAAATTTTTGGAGTATAGTAGGCATACATGGGTAATAGAGAGGGGGGGGGGGGGGGGGGTACTGTACCCCTCTAATTCGTCGTATCGGGGAAAAAATTAATGGACCAATTCGTATTTGGGAAACCGTCCAGACTGAATTCGTTGTGAAAATTCGTATACAAATTCATAGATCGAGAACGAATTCGTATTTCGACTTGTGATAGATATGTGTTCGTATGTATATTTACCTTTAGGGCCGTTGCATAGCGAACAGGTGTAACTAAACACCTCGGGCTAGCTTTAAGCTAACCCTCTCGGAGTCTGTCTGTTCGCTTGCGATCGAGCTCTCACATGGATATAGATAGAGAATAAATATTTCTCGGAGCCCCACAATAACACCGGTCACAATGGATCTAACGGTATATACTCGAAAATTTTTTTTCATAATAAAAATATTTTTTATCCAAAAATATTATGCCTACTTGTTTTGCGCCTGAAAAAACCATAAAATGAAACAAATTCATCTGAAACGCATATTTCTATGAAAAAATCGAACTTTTTCATTTTTAATCCGAAAATCACTCTTTGCTACTTCGTTAATGTGTCAATCTATTCCTCGCATAGATAGAAACCCTCATGAGTGACCTTTTCAACCATTTACCTTCTTTCATGGGTTTTCGATTTTCGCTTCAAAACACTAACCCTGAATGAGAGCCAAGGAAGCTTTTGAGACTTCGAGAAAGCGCGCAATCGAATCGCATAGAAAACTCCTGGGGTGACCAATTCGCTCATCTATCCTTCTTGTACGATTTATTAGCAAAGGGTTAATATGTCCCATATCATAAGCCTGTCCTACTCTATCTTAATATGCCCAACATTATATCATATTTTAGCGTTAATTACCAATCAAATGGAAATTTTGACTTTACACAACATCAGCAAGCGGTGATGCAAGAAACGCCACAATACGAATTCGTTTCATCATGCTCCAATCAAACTTACATAAATCCAAACCCAATAATGTCAAATTGGAAGCATAATGAAACCCAAACATTACCAACTTATGAAACCGAAACTTCTCAACAAGATTATTGGACTATCGAAGATTCTACTTCCAATGCAGTTGCTACACAAACCGCTCAAACTTCTTGGTCCAGATCTCAAGATTTTGGTACACAATTTTCTTGGGAAGATTTTAACGCTGAGCCGGTTCCCATTAACCAACAATATGTTGTACAGGCAACTCAAACTTTGCCGTTGGAAGAAATTGATCAAATCGATTGGTTTTCTACAAATGAAATACCATCTGTTAGAGAAACGAATGAGATTGGTTCGATGACTGATGATTTATATGAAATTCATCAGCTGAGATCGCCTTGAAAAAATTATTTATATAGCTTGTGAATTTGTTAGACAACTTTTTATTTCGATATTCAAATGATGAGGCAAAAAAGTGCATTTTTTGTGATTTGTTACATGAATTTGATACCCGAAATTTATTTTCTAAAAATGACCTATATAAGGGTAACTTTATGTGTGGAATCGATTGATACATTTTCGCTTCAAAATAAACATTTCCGCTTCAAAATCCCAAGTTTTCTCCTTAATCAGGGCCAAGAAAGCGTTTTCGCGCTTCTGGAATCGCGTAACCGATTCCCCACATAAAATTACCCATAGAAGGGTCTTTTTAGTATAAAAAATTAGGCCTCAAGTTCATGTAAAAATCATAAAAAGTGTTTATTTTTTCCTCATCCTGTAGATGTATATAAAGTGCCTTAGTAAGGTTTTATTCATTTTACTCATAGTACAAAAAACTTAATTACGCATTATTTAAAATAAAAATTGCCCGAATGTGAATTAGTACATTTAATCACAATCTATATAAAAAATGAAAGTCAATTCACTAAAAAATGAAAGTCAAGTTACTAAATTGAAAAAAGAAAGATATCAATCAAGAGAATTTGGTAAAAAATCGACTAGACAGAAATCCATCTAATTTACAGGGTGGACCAAGTTTTTTTTACGCTAAAAATCGGTCAGATCACGAGAAAGGGTCGAATCGGCCAACTTGAAAATTGACCGATTCGACCCTTTCCCGTAGTCAAAATAAAAATTCCGTTGGATTTGTGTTCCCCATGTTGAAAAACCCTCTGGTACAAAAATCAGCCGATTTGGAAAACTGTTTGAAAATTCGATTTAAGGGGGAACCAAGCAAAAAAAGTGGAAAATTTTCGAAATTTTTTTTCTATTTTTTACATAAATCGCTTTTCTATTATCTCTGGATGAAAATAAAAAAAGAATTATCGAAAATGGATTTATTTGAAAAAAGTTATGATCATTTTTTAGCGTAAAAAATTTGGTCCACTCTGTATATTAAAAAATACAAACGTATCAGAAAACATAACTTAAAAAAGTCGCCTTTGTTTTAATGGGTTATTGTAAATAGGAAGTGATTTAATTTAAAAGACCGGTAAATTTGAGCTAGAGGCATACATAGAAAGTTAGGAAAAAGGTCTGCAGAAGGGGTGGAAGTTGGAGTACGAGCGCAAGTTGATCTTCCCCCACTACCTTCACAGATGTACAATACCCCCCCCCCCCCCCCCCCCCACAGTGGCGTATGGAAAAAAGAAGACTATCGGTGGAGGCAATTTCCCAAAAAGATCATTTTTCTCAAAAAACATAATGGGGACCCTTTATGATTGGAAATTTTTTTGAATTTTCGGCCGTCAAGAGGAAATGTGCCCACAGTGTTCCTCTACTCCAATGCCCACCCCTCCCCAAATTTAGACTTTTTGAAACAGGCTCTGTATCTATTTCTCTAGTATGGCATAAAAATGCTATTTGATATATCCTAAAAATCAATAAGGGAGAAAATATTTGTTCAAATAAGCTTCGATTTCAAATTGTGGTTCATCTGTCCCGTAAGCTTCAGTCAATTGCTCTCTGCATGATCCTTTTTCTAATATATTCATGACCATTTCGGTGATTCCATGAAAATGCACAAAAGCCGCAACTATCACAAACATATGAAAAAGTTGATGTGATTGAAACTAAAATGTTTACATTTGGTTATGCAATTAGGAATTGAAAAAATGATGTATTTTTACGAGAAGTCAAAATTGAACATTTTGGGGAATACAGCTACCCGTCAAAATTCCTGATATCAGGACTTTAAAAATTCTTCTTTGATCTTGAACTTTCTATTTTTGCTTCAATACATCTCTTATCTGAATCAGAGTCAGGGAAGCGTTTTCAAGGTCAGACAATGCGCGCAATCATTTCTCTCATAGAAAAACTCCTATAGGGTTATTTTAAAGAAAATTAAAAAACTTGAAAAATTTTGAAAAATCGCGCAACAACCGCAAAATTGTCCTTTTTGGGACACACTTATAATTTTTGTATAAAAATTTTTTATTCAATTGGGTAGTAGGAGTCAAATTTACGGGTTACCCATGAGAGCCCAGTAATACTTTAAAAAAGATGCGATTCTAATATATAAAAAACTTTAAAGTTATACCCAAATATCACATCTCCCTGGAAAACATCTTTCTGGGAATCTTGTAGCATAAATAGCAGCACCGCCGATATATAAAGAACCCATAATTAACAACCAATGCAATGAAGATTCCTCAAACAAGGAATGTATCCCATCTGTATACAACAGATGTAAAGCTGGGACGATGCCTAAAATGTTTTATTTTAACAATAGATTTTGTGATAGACCCTCACGCGGTGATAGGCCTTTGGTTACGGTTACGGCTCTTGGTTACTACATTTGGTCACCGTAGCGTAGGTTACCGTATTTGGTCACTGCTTTTGATCACCAAGGCTTTTTATATAAAAATTTTTGTCATAAAACAAAAATGGGCGCAATCGATTCCTCGTCAAAAAACACCCCGGGTTGTTAAGTTTATTTGAGGCGCTGAAAATGCAGTGAACAACCACGGTGACCAAAGGCCGTGACCAAAGACCGGTGATCAAAAACCCATGGACAAAGGCCGTAACCGTGAACATGACCAAATGCCTAGTGCCCCTTCCTCACCCCAACCCCTGAAGGTAATTTGTTTCAAAAACTTACTGCTTAACCCCATGGCAACAAAAACTCCAGCTCGTAGAGGTCTAAAAGTCGGAGTAGCGAATTTGTCCCAAAGGGAAACGATTAGTGCGGCAAGACCAAGTATACAAATCATGGATATGTAAATAACTTTGGCTAATATGCGACAATAAAACCCATAATAGATCCAAGGGATAAATGAGCCTACGATAAGTGTGGTTATACCCGCATAGTCAAGTCTAAATTTTATTGATTAGCTTATAACACAACTACCAAAAAAATTATGAAGGTAATAAAATGTAAAGAATGCGCCACAACAAGATCAATAATCTAGTTATGGTTTTGAATTTGTTTATATATTACAACGAAAACCCTTTTTTATTAAATTCCAACTATATCTTATTTTTCTTTCAAACTATTAAAAAGAGGTTTTCGTGGACTGTCGTTAGGAAGTGTGTAAAAAACTCGATTCTTTGTTTTGGCGATTGTATTTGCGGTTTTTTTGTGTCCATAAAATTGTCAGGAAAGCGTAAATTTAGCAAAGACAATTTTCTGCCATTTTTTGATTGCTGTTTTACTTTGGTGCAATATTGTGGTTGTTTTGTGGTATAAATTGAATAAAGAAAGTTTTAGTTTTGATATTTTTATCGGGTTTGCACCCGCATTTATTTCCTATTTTAAGACCGTTTAGTTCAGCGTCACGAGAATTTAGAGACGTGGTAACTACACAAGACCGATCGCGAAGACCTGCGGAAATCCATTGCGTGTTGGGCGGAAATAAAAGTTCGAGTCCGATTTCGTGGATCTGGTGAAAATCTGTTGTGCTTTTGGTTGAAAAGGTCAGTGCTTTGTAATAAGACCCCAGGAGAAACACCCAAAACTTCAGGATTTTACAAAAATTAAAAATAATGGGTATAAGATGTAGCCAAGGGAGCAGGGGGAGGGCGATTGCCCCCCCCCGTTCCTGGAAAAATTTGAAATTTTTTCTAAGAGTTCTCCTTATATTTTTGCCAAAATTTTTGGAAAAAATTTTTTCAGTAAAAATATACATTTTTTCACTAAAGATACCATTTTTTCATCAAAAATAGTCGAAAATGGCTATTTTGCCCAAAAATACTATTTTTTGCCAAAAATTTTTATACATCTTTGCCCAAAAATAACAATTTTCGACCAAAAAATCAAATTTTTTCAAAATTACAATGCCGTTTTTCATACCTTTTTTGAAAAAATAGTCATTTTTTAAAAACTCAACTCCGTACTAGGGGGTCTATCTACATCTATTATTTGTTATTTCAAGTTTTGATCCTTACTTGCTAAAAAGCCTTCCAACACTCTCCGAATGACAGCTAACCGTATGAAATGCAAATGACATTCCGAGACAAATAATAGCACCCAAGAAAAAGAACGAGAAAACAATTTTTTCTTGCCATGCGATCAACGACCCTGGACGTGTCAAAAACCATGCTGCAACACCCATAAATGCCACACAACCTTAAAAAATGAAATTTTGGTTGTGTGTGAGTATGGGGGGAGGGAGTTAGCTTACCATACATATGAGTCCAAATATTTCCCGTTTCAGTGTGTAATTGAAAAATACTTTTGAAGCAACTACCAAAACTAAATAAAGGGGGTCTATGACCACGTCTAAGAAACTCGTTATCCTGTAGCCAGTCAGGAAGAAGTTCGAAGTTTTGGACTTTCCAAGAAGTGCTCCAGAACTAAAATTTTGGATTTTAGAGAATTTTTGCCCAAGGGATCTATTTTACCTTGTGAAACACTCCCCTTGGACCACTAGTTGTTGAAAAATCTGGAAAACAACCAAATTCTTCTTCGTTTATAGTCACTTCTAGATCATCTGGTAAACCATCGTCATCATCCACGANCTATTTTACCTTGTGAAACACTCCCCTTGGACCACTAGTTGTTGAAAAATCTGGAAAACAACCAAATTCTTCTTCGTTTATAGTCACCTAATTTTTAACAAATTTAATTTTTTTCATAAATTATTTTTTACTTCTAGATCATCTGGTAAACCATCGTCATCATCCACGAATTCAAAATCGTTTTTTGTCGCTTCGATAAAAGTATTTACAGCATCTGTAGTTTTTGGAGTTTTCTTATATGGATGCATTCTATATCGAACAACATGCTTTTCCCGATTTCCTTCTTTCTATAATAAAAAAAATTTGAAAATTAAAATTGGTGTATACATAAGAGAGGAAAAAAGACTACCCCTTCCTTTTGGACGGAGGTCGATAATAAACTTGTCAGGCTATGCCATACTTGGGCAAGGGGGAGGGGGTACTGTACCCCCCCCCCTAATTCGTTGTATCGGGGGAAAAATTAGTGGACCAATTCGTATTTGGGGCCCAGTACCCCCCTGCTTGCCCATGTATGGGCTATGCCATTCGACCCAAAATACAGTAGCAGACAAAAAACTTGGATCAAACAATTTAATCATGTCCACGAGAGAAATAATCAAATCTCAGCTTCTGAAACTTCATTTCAGGCGCGATTTTTTTCGTTGAAATGCTATTTCAGAAGCTGAGATCTGATTATTTCTCTCATGAACATGAATAAATGCTTGGCCCAAGTTTTTTGTCCGCTACTGTATATTGACAAGAAACGTGCCGGATGTTTGTTTTTACCTTGATAGCATCATCTGCTACAACCAAAATACCCTTATCACGATTTCCACTTGGCATGGACCAAGCTCTTCTATGCCCTTTTTTAAATTTTACAGATACTTTTTTAGTACCTCCACCAAGCTCTGGTGATAAAGGACCACTTGGAGGACCTTCACCATTCATATATACACAATCAGCACCGCCATCTATTTAAAAAGTTTAAAAAATTTTTTGGTGAAGGAAAGATACCTCTTTCAATAACTTCGAAGCCTTGTTTTTTCAAGGTTTCATTGACGATATTAATGGTGGTGTCTTCTTGGTNTTTTTTGGTGAAGGAAAGATACCTCTTTCAATAACTTCGAAGCCTTGTTTTTTCAAGGTTTCATTGACGATATTAATGGTGGTGTCTTCTTGGTCGCTGTCATCGCTATCTTGAATAGCTGCCACTGTATTTATTTTATTGACAACGATATCTAGAGGGTAGTAGGTTTTTGTTGGCGAGTGGCTAAAAATTGTTTAGTAATTTATAGACATTAAAAACCGGTTTCTGTGTCCGTTCGTACATACGTCAGATCGAGATCTCAGGAAATCCGCTAGGCGTACTAAGCCCTCATTTCTTGTCCAATAATTACCCTTGCGGGTGGTCCATATGAGAGACTTATTTTAATATGTATCGAGAAGCGTACTCAACTTAGGCTTAGATGCACCTAGCGTGCGAAGCGCGTTAGTTTTATAATAACGTTGGTGGGGGGTCTCCAGGAGAAAAATGACTATCTCCCATTCATTTCCACTTTTATGGGTCTTCAAGTGATCGAAACCCATACTTTTCTACCGGGAGCAGTAGGTAGAAAATGACTTTCATCAACATCTATATGATGGAGGTGGAGGATAGTGGGGTCTCCAGGTGGAAGATCTCCCCCAAGTTTCTCTTTGAGGAAGGGGCAGTGATAAAAGGAGAAGGATCTACTNAGTAGGTAGAAAATGACTTTCATCAACATCTATATGATGGAGGTGGAGGATAGTGGGGTCTCCAGGTGGAAGATCTCCCCCAAGTTTCTCTTTGAGGAAGGGGCAGTGATAAAAGGAGAAGGATCTACTAGGGAACACTTTCCGAAAAAGGTTGTTTTCCAAAAAACATAAAGGGGCCCCTATGTTTTTAAAAATGGATTTTTAAAGGAATTTCGGCCCTCGAAGGGGTACTTATCTCCTAAGCCACTAGTGAGGGGCAGAGGATTTATTGATACCCAATATTACCTCGATGTGCTTGTCGCCATAGGCATATGTGGAACATCAATTTTGTCCTTAACATCCTCCATCAATCGATATGTCTAAAAAAAACTCAAGTATTACAAAGAAATGAGCAACAAAAACATTTTTTATTCTATTCTTTCCCGGTGGCGGAATTTGTTCATTCTAACTCTAGCTTTATAAAATCATATGTTCGTCTCTCTCGTGATTCATGAGAAAAAAATTCGGGCCGGCAGACTTATACTTAATGTATATGTCAATAGTTAAGAGACGGGTGAGAAGAAATTGTCTGAAGCTGACCAGCGTTTAAAGGTTTTGGTCTCTATTTTAGCGCGGAGTTTGAAAATGAAATGAATGGATTTTGGAAGTGAGACGTATGTATGTTTTTAATGTCTTCAGATCAGCGAGAAGTGAAGGTGCAGTGAGAAGAGGTGACCCCCTCGTTACTGGATAGAGTGGAAAATTTTCCTTTAGGGGGAAAAGGGGTCAAATGGTTTTTCTGTTTTCAAATTTTTTGAAAAAAATGCCCATTTTTCAATAAAAAAAACACATTTTTTCATCAAAAATCGTCAAAGTTTTGCTATTTTGATAACTCCATCCCCAGTGACATAACCAGAAATTTTGGAAGGGAAGGGCACATCACCTTGGTCCCCTAAGGTGATTTTTTTCGCGATTTTTCCGAATTTTTCAAAAAATCATAAGGATCCCCCTTACGTTTTTTTTAGCAAATTTTTAGTAAAAACATAAGGGGGCCAAGGTAATTTTTTCAAAACAATTCAAAAACGACCTTGGTTCCCCATTATGTTTTTTGCTAACATTGTTGAAAAATACTCTTTTTAAGCTAAACAAAAACCAGTGCTACAGGCGAAAAATTTTTTAAGAAATACTTGTTTTTAAGCTGAAAAATGCTCAGAAAATGAAATTTTTTGGTAAAAAATAGCACTATTTTTGAATTTTTTTGTTGAAAAAATTGGGAAAATTTGGACAATTGTGATAGAAAATCATAATGGGGATCATTAGGATTTTTGAGATTTTTTTCAAAAATTTTGGAAAAATAAAGGGGGAACCCTTATGATTTTTTCATATCATTGGCTCGGAAGGGGCACCTGCTCCCCCCTCTTAGTTATGTCACTGCCCCCCTCTACTTCAAGCACCAATTTTCGGTCAACATTAATTTTTATGAACTTGATAATTTTAGAAACTTTGCATAAAACATAAATGTCTACTCAATCGTCTAATATATAATCTAATCAACGAATAAAACAGAATGTCATCTGCCATCTTCTTTTCTTGGGATCTTTTAAAAGAAACAAAGATCTCTTTTTAATAAAAATTATTTTTCATATTTCTTTTTATTTCATGCCTTTATGATTTTACAATATTTCTGGTGTAAATTCATTTTTATATTGTTCAAAAAGCTACTTATCAACTTTGTTTATAGTCAAAAAGAAACGTTTGAGCTAAACTATTATTTATAATACAAGTTCAACTAGTGACGTATGTAAATAAATAAAAACGATTTTGTTGTACGTCAATAATTTTTTGTACAAGCTTCGAAAAAGTTTGAATTTTGCAAAGTTTGACCAATCGTTTCGATATTTTGAGGCTCAAAATTTTTTTGGGATCTTCATATGCTTGAATTTTTCCATTAGGCTTTTTGTTTAAAACATGTTTATTATGATTTAACAAGATAAATTCACATATTCTAGAATGGTAAATCACATTATTGACGATTATTTTTTTTTAACTCAATTTTTTGTACTCTTTTTCTTCGAAAACATTTACGGATTATTTCATATGAATCTTCGTCATTAAATAATTGCCATATACTAAGTGCGAATTAAATACTTACAGTTTTTAAAATGAAGAGTTTAAAGCATGATCTCTGGCTAGGAGTGGCCGACTTCGATGTAGTTTTTTTTCAGTATTTAAAATTCAAGATAGAAGAATATTGTTGTGCAAAATTCAAAATCCTGTGGTCTCACAAGGAAAATACCCAGTCATGGTTTCTTTGATTTTGACCAAACATGCGTCAATTTTTTACCCATGGTGGGAGTACTAAAAACCGCAAAAAATTTTTCCGACCGTCATTCCTATAAGGAGGTAGAGCCCAAGATGTGGTTTTTGGGGTCAAAATTAGGATTCAAAGAAATGATCATAACTTTTTATGGTTAAAAGCTTTTTCGATAATTATTTTTTTATCTATTAGGGGGCGAAAAGGCAGAAATTTTGATATATTAACTTTGGCCACAGTCCTTCTGTCTTCATATCTACAAACGCTTTACAAAAATGACACCATTTTTTGAGCTTTCAAGGGTCTAAATTCGACCTTATTCTGCCCGGTTTCAGGAGTTCGATTTTAAATTGATTTAAAAAACTGTTTCTAGGTCAGAAAACACTTTTTTGGCATAGGTTACGAAATTTCGAGTTTCGACCCCCTTAGGACCCCCAGGACATCCGGTCACCGAGGATCGAAAATCGAAATTTTGTAACCTATGCCAAAAACAATCAGAAAGTGTTTTTCTGACCTAGAAACAGCTTTTTAAGTTGATTTAAAATCGAACCGGGGAGAATAAGGTCGAATTTAGACATCTGAAAGTTCGATTTTTCTTAGGAAAAATGGTGTCATTTTTGTAAAGCGTTTTTAGGCATGAAGAAAGAGGACTGTGGCCAAAGTTAATAAATCAAAATTTCGCCTTTTCACCCCCTAATAGATGCAAAAATAATTATCGAAAAAGCATTTAACCATAAAAAGTTATGATCATTCTTTGAGCTCTAATTTTAACCCCAAAAACCACATTTTGAGCCCTATCTCCTCATAGGAATGACGGTTGGAAAAATTTTTGCGGTTTTTACTACTCCCTCTATAGGTAAAAAATTGACGCATGTTTGGTCAAAATCGAAGAAACCATGTCTGGGTCCTTTCCTTGTCAGTGTTTATCTGTGATGAATTTTCAAAATTATGCAAATTTTGAATATTTTTTATAACGAATTTTCTAGCTCTTTATTTTTTTGTAAGGGAATCCATTTTCAATGAAATTTGGTTTCATTTATAAGGAACTAATGCTGTTCTTAAGATGCATTTAGTCTAGGGTGACCAAGTGTTCTCATTAATAAGATTTGTTCTTATTTTGAGAATCCAAATATTATTTTTTGAGCAATTCTTATTAGAAAATCTTTTTTTTATTTGAAAAAATGCAAAAAATCTTTTTTTTCACTGTTTTTTAAAGAAATTCTTATTTTTTGCTTATTTTTCAAAAAAATTTCTTATTTTCATTCTTCGGACTTGGTCACTCTCAGGGTTTTCTGACAGAGATGCAGTCACGATTCTTACCCCCTTTAATTGTATGCGAGTTCCTCATCAACTTATTGCTATTTCCCTTTTCGAATTCTTCTGTTGTTCATTTTCATCTCCGGTCGTCAAGAATTCTACGTCTTGTTCGATCATTTTGATTCTTTTACCTAAGAAAGATCGTGATATAAAAATTCTCATTAAGAAAAGAGAAAAAACATGATAAAAAACGCTATTCGCTCAAGATTTATTGAGCATTTTTAACGATTTCGGGCATATCTGGGGTTGGTTAATTTTTTAACCCCCTGGAGAGAGGGGGTGTTAATTTTTCAACCCCCTGGAGGGGCGTTAATTAGAGGGGGAGTATATTACAGTATTTACGGTATTCAAAATATAGAGCAGCGGAGAATAAGAGTCTCGAAGAAATGCCAACATATTGTTTATTCATAATTATTTGGAAAACAATATTCACTAATTAGATAGCATAATTGGTCAAATGAACTGCGCTATGGCTTATTATCTCTGAGGTTCTAACAAGAAAGTAGATTATTTGTTTCACCTGAGTTTAAATTATAGTTGAGTCTCGATTTAGTGGTCCCCAGGGAAGGGGATACTAAATAGAATTGAAGGGAGTGGAGTGTATTATAATAGGGTTAAGTCATGTTTTCTTAATTTTGAAAATTCAATTTCACGTACTTTTTTCCCAGGTAAATAAAATGATTTCAAATTTTTTTGCTAAAACGTCATACCCTCTATAAACAGACAACTTTAGAGAAGACACGCATCAAAAAAATCTTAAGACTGTTAAAAGACCAGTTTACTTTTGGGGAGTTAATTCCATGTGAAAGAGCACAATATTTGGAGCATTTTTTCTTTTACGGCACTACTTGAAAATCTAACGAGTAAAAGTTATGAGCGAAATAAAGTTGCGAAAAAATTTTCAAGCAAGTTTGAACATTGAAACGAAGAGCCTGAAATTAATTTTTGAATTTATTCCAAATTTTAAAATTTTTTAGGTTTAATTAAAAAGGAAATACAGCGGTTTTTTTCTAAAAATTGAGACGAATAAAATTACACAAAAATTATCCAATTTGAACATTATTTTGGGTTATTGAAACGAAAACATGAATCAAAGTTTTCGTTTCAATAACACAAAACAATATTCAAATGGTATAATTTTGGTGTCATTTTAATCGTCTCAATGTTTAGAAAAACCGTTGTATGTCTTTTGTAATTAAACCAAAACATTTTAAAATTATAGGCAAATTCCAAAATTAATTTCAGATGCAGGCTCTTGTTTCAATGTTCAAACTTGTTTGAAAAAATTTTTTGCGAGTTTTTTCGCTTATAACTTTTAATCTTTAGATTTTCAAGTAGTACCGTAAAAGAAAAAAATGTACCAATTTTGTGCCCTTTCACTTGGAATCAACTCCCTAAAAGTAGATTGGTAGTTTAGGGTGCGCGCTATCAGTTGTGCCGCGCGCGGCACGACGCTAGCAGCGGCATTAGCAGTTGTGCCGTGCGTTGTGCCGCGAGTTGTGCTGGTCGTACCGTGTTGTAAAACGGCGGCACAACTCACGGCACAACTCGCGACACGACCGGCACAACTCGCGGCACGACTGATAGCGCGCACCCTTAAAGACTAAATGTGATTTTTAGATTTTCCTGCCTTCGATAAATTTTTTGTTCACTGATCTCCTTAATATAGCTATGACTCAGTCTAGAAAAAACTATCATCATAGGATTTGGAAATTTTAAGCAAAACACTACATTTTGAACGTCTTTTTCTGCAATAAAAGAATTTAGGAATTGTTGCTTTTATTTGTCCCTAGTGATGTATTAAGATTAAGTTTTGGTTTTTGAGTTCATCTAGACTCCGGAAGTTAAAAGTGTGACGTGCATTATCTTGTTACTAACTTGGGATATACTAATATAGTTTCGAATTAGTATTTAATTAATTTTTTCTATCAAGTTTTATATAAATTGCGTCAAATATTGTAAGTTAAGATGGTGCAATAGCAAGCCTTGGATTTTGCATTTTACCAATTAGTCATTTTTCTAAGCTGATAGTGAATGGCATAAGCGGGATTTGGGGGTATTGGTCTTTCAATCTCATGACACAGTTTTGAATCCCAGCCTGAGCCAAAGTTATTTACACTTTCATAAAAATGTTGATATAGATTATTTCTCTACTGTTTTTCATTTTACACCCTGACAATGGCCAAAATATTTTTTCTTTTCTTAATTTGTGCGAACTTGCGCCATTTGATTAAAAATTTCTCAAATTGGTAAACTAAAGAGGGAAAACAATTTATTTGGGTAATTATTTGACCAATTATTGTAGCTTTCACTTTTATATTGCCACGTGAATTTTGACATAAATTTTGTAAAAGAAAATCCAATAAAAGATTGTCAATGTTACGCAGACTACGTATCTTTGCGTTTGTTTCAATTCTAGGACAGATACAGGGTGTGCTAAATGAACCCGCGCATCAACGACTATCAAAAAATTTGTTGAATACTTATCTAAAAATTATCCGCAAAAATTGGGGCAATTTTATGTGGGGAATCAATTAAACGTATTTTTGAAAACATGAAACATTTATCTAACCTTGATTCAGGTAATTTTCGCTTCAATACATCACAATCTTTCATGATTCAGGGACAGTGTAGCTATTTTGGATTTCATCTAAAAATCATTTTACAGAGTAGCACAGTCAAACTCGCCTACTACAGTTCTAAAAAATCAAATTTTTGACCCTCAAAATGAGTTTTCTGGAAAATGTGATGTTCTACAAAGTTGTTTCTCATAAAATTGCGCATTAAAATGACACCCTCCCCGTCGATTTTAATGTGAAAACAGAGATATGATGGTTCCATCTAAAATTGAGGTGGGTGGGTTTGACTGGGTCACCCTGTAAAAAAAAGGTGGGCGGGTTTGACTGGGCCACCCTGTACTAGTGTAATTTTATTCGAGTGCAAGCATTGCCGAAGCATGAAAACACTTTCCCAGCCATGATTTAAGCCATTTTCGTTTTATTAAATCCATGCTATATATTCTGTTCCTGGAAAATAGAAAATTGTGATAATCTTTTTTTTCAAGGCTCGTTTACATACTTAGTGGCAATCCGTTTACACCTCAGCGGCAACTTTATATTCTATTTATACCTTGCTATTAGCGTTGCCGCGAAAATTTCCTGAATAAGGTCAGAAAATTTTTTCTTGCTCCGAAAATGCACGAAATCATTTCCTCGCAAAAATTTACCTCCAGATGATGAGTTCCATATAAATTCAGATAAAATATTCAACAAATTTTTTGATGTTCGATGGTGCGTTTGTTCATTTCCCACATGTAATTATACAGGGTGTTCCAAATTTTTTTTACGCTAAAATTTGCTTATAACTTTTTTAAAATAAATCCGTTTTTTATAATTTTGATTTTAATTTCATCCAGAGACAATAGGTAAGCGATTCATGTAAAAAATTTTTTAAATTTAATGCATAAATTTTTACTTTGTGCAAAAAATTTTGGCTCCAAGTGGGATTCGAACCCGCGAACTGTGTGGCCAATAAGCCGCTGCTTTGTCACTGCACCACCGAGGCTTGTTTTTGCACAAAGTAAAAATTTATATTAAAAATTTTTTATTTTTTTTACACGAATCGCTTTCCTATTGTCTCTTGATGAAATTAAACCAAAATTATAAAAAACGGATTTATCTAAAAAAAAGTTATAATCAAATTTTAGTGTAAAAAAATTTTTGGAACACCCTGATATTAGTGTTTATTATTGCTGATCTTAGAATTACATTAAGCTTTAAATTTTATGTCATTGAATGACTAGGTAAATGCGTTTTTTCATCTATATATGGAGGTTTTATGTCATATTAATAAGTTGACGTAAAAACCTTTATTGCTTCCAAGCATGACTTTTAATCTTGCAAGAAAACATAAAAGCTATGACTCTAAAGAAAATACTAATATATGTATAATCGCTGTCAATCTGAGAAGGGAACACTTCCAACTTATCTCTTTAAATCTTTCCTAACCTACATGGTCGGATCTAACCCCTCCCCCATTTTTTATGCTTGAGTGAGATCCACTTTTTGTGCTTTGAGTGTGTGTAAGTCAAATGCTCTCCATTGTCTAAATTCCAAGTTCGTTTCCGGGACGGTGCAGGCTCTAACAATTTTGAAGAACAGATTTTTGTGTCTATAATTAGATCTAATTGCAATTCTTGTTGAATTTATAAATGTTTTTCAAAAAAGTTGTTTAAAAATAAAAAGTTGAAAAGCGTTGAAAAAAACTACCAAAATGTTTGCTTGTATGAAAAATTGTTTATTTTTTCAACAAAGCTTTCAAGCGTTTCAAAAAATTTGGAATAAAAACTTTTGAAAAACAATCACAAATTCAACAAAATTGCAACCTGAATTGCAATTAGATCTAATTATTGGCACGAAAATCTGTTCTTTAAAATTCTTAGAGCGTGCACCATCCCTTTAATATTTTTATCAATCCCTCTTAAAAAACTGGTTGATCTTTGTTGCTTTTTGCATAAACAATTTTTTCTTGTCTTTTTTTGCGAGCTCAAAGGTTTTAAAATAATTAATATTCTTAACTATTCTTAGAAGAAAAAGAGTATTGGCTACTCAAATCCCAAATGAATTTAGTATGTTTTACAAGACAATATGAGGAACCATAATATACTTCTTATTCCATTCTTTTTTTGCGTATTTTATGTCATTTATTATTCATGCAATGCAGTATAGGCTTCTTAGATATTTTTTAAGTAATGAAATTTTAGAAAAAAGGTGTCAAATTTCATATAAAAAATTCTTGGATGATAAAAGTCCATGTGCAGCTTTATTACTCATGCAATTCAGTATAAGCTTCTTATTTATGTTTTAAGTAAATGACTTTTAGAAAAGGTGTTAAATTTCATATAAAAAATTCTTGGATGATAAAAGTCCATATGCAGTTTGTGCCTTCTGACACGGAAGGCACAAATTAAAGACACATGGGAGATCTGTGTTCCCTTTAATTTTTTATTAACCTATGCTTCAGTGCGCGATCATACTAGTAATCTATGCTTCAGTGCGCGATCATACTAGTACATCCATACTAGTTTTTAAAATTTTTCTAGATGGCAGACAATTCCAGTCAAGTCCTAAAACTTCCTGATGAAACTTTGATTGTGTGGTCCGAAGTATCATACATATTATATTGGATAATTTTAATTATTTCCTTGAGCTCATTACCCTTACTTTGTCGGACGCTATGGATAGTCATGAGACATTATAAAAATCATTATTTCTACCCCTATCTATCTGTAATTATTATTGGAGACTTTCTAATGTTGCTATGCATAATTATTCCTTTGATATTGGATAAATATGCTATTAACCTTACGGGTAAGATTAATTATTGAAAAGAGTAAGGGAAAGGTATGAGAAAAAGTTTCGAAAGAATATTTTAATCGTAAAAAAATCGACGATGATATCGATAATGGATCCGCTATATTTTAAACAAGCATAATATTTACCGGTTCTCTAAGGGTAAAAACTCAAGTTTTCAATTTTTTTCAAAATCGCCTAAATTCTTATAAAAAAGGTTTTCGAAATAGGAAACTTAAATCTGAAGAAATTTTTTGATTCTGACAGTTGGAAGTTATTCTACGAGAGGTATACGTCAAAAAAAGCTCAAAATTTCTTATTTCTTGAATCAGATTAATGAAGCATTCATGTCTCGACAATGATGCAATCATACATGCGCAAGCAGGGGTACTGGGCCCCAAAATACGAATTGGTTCCAAAGGTTACTTTCGACAAAAAAACGAACAGGCGAAAAAGTCGAAATACGAATTCGTTCTCGATTTATGAATTCGTATACGAATTTTCACAACGAATTTAGTCTGGGCGGCTTCCCAAATACGAATTGGTCCATTAATTTTTTCCCCGATAATACGAATTAGGGGGGGGGGTACAGTACACACACGTGTACAAACATCCTCCGAAAATTTAGACTTGTTGCGGGCGAAAAAACGACCTTTTTGTTTTTTTTAGAAAATTTTTGGGAAAAATCTGCGGGCGAGCCGCAAAATTTTTCTCTCATTTCGCCCGCATCCTAGGAGCCTGTGGGGTGCGGGCGAAATGGGTCTCACCCGCAAAAAGTCATTTTGGCCTGCGGGTTACGGGCGACCCCCCCCCCCTTGCCCATGTATGCGTGCAATCGATTCCCCGCCTAGAAGAAACTATAGACAGCCGATTTTCAGCGAAAATTTGAATTTTAGTTCATTTTCGCTTCAATACACCCACCATATTTTCCTGATTCAGTGTCAAGGAAGCCTTTTGAGGCTCTAAATCGATTTTTCGCATAGAAAACCCTAGATAACAATCTCGTCAATAATCTGATGATAAATAAAAACAGATAATCAACCCAATACTTTAATTTTTAGGTGTAATATCATGCAAACTCATGGCATTTTGTACCTCAACATTAGCGTGCTTTGTAAACTGGGTTTGGGTGGGCATGTTTGCTCAAAGATTTGCCTATATTTTCTACCCTATCATGACAAGACGCTGCCATCCTTCTGATTTTAAAACACTTTGCTTTTCAATAGTCGGTGAAAGCTATCGACTTATTTTTGCTGTTTTCTTGTTCTCACTAACTGCTCAAATATGGATGCCCACACTCATATCAAAAGTTCCCATTTTTACAAGAGATGGAGAACTAGTTGGGCATATCTGTGGACCGGATATGAATAGAATTCAGTAAGAATTTCGTTTTTACAATACTCCATTTTTCCCAAAAACTCAATTTTTCCAAAAAGTTTATTTTTTTCAAAAATTAAATTTTAGCCCGATAATATACAAGCTAGTGTCCTTGTTAGAAGCTTTAGTCAACTATGCAATACCGTTTGGGCTAGCTATGGTGGCGGACTTAGTGGTCTTGCTTTGTTATAACACATTTAGAAAGAGTCATTTTAAACTGGTTACTATTGAAGCTTTACATGGAAGAAGTGGGCAGACATCACCAAATTCAGTAAAGGATACAGTAGAGTTAGAAGGGTTGAAAATTTTATCGGGCAAGAGTTTACAGGTAAAAATCTTTTTTATGTAACCATTGTTTATAGTATGGATGGGGGCAAGGGTTGAAAATGGGGTGGCTCTGTGGATTTTTGTAATTTCCTTAATGTAATTACTATAATTATTTTGTAATTAATATATTTAATTGTGTAATTTCGTTTTTATCCAATTTTCACTAATCCAACCAATTATTAAAGTAATTTTTATTAGTTCAAACACATCTCTAGGCCATTTGTATTACTCCGGAAAAAGTCTTTTTGCAATTCTTGATAACCAAAAAGTAATTACAAAAAAATTAAAATTTCAAATAGAAAAATTACATAATTAATTCTAATAATTACATCATTAAATACTATGGAGCCCCCAGGAGTCCAAGCCTACGGGGACCGGTCCCAGGTCCCATTTTTTATTCCTATGGGAGGGGAATGGGGGATATCCACCAGACTCCTCACTCATATTTGATTTCCCAAAAATAGAACATTCAAAAATCGATTACAAAGAGTTAAAAAATCTTTTTTTTTAAAGAATTATCAACACAGAAGACATCTAGCCATAAGAAGATGCCTAATTATGACAACTATAAATTTATCTCTGAACTTGCCGTACTTTTTATTACAACTATTTGACAATTTCTTTAATTTACAAGGATCTGATCAATTGTCGATATTTTACGTTTATTCGGATGCATTATTCTATGTCCTTTACTTGATGCAATTTCCATTTGTGACACTTTTTGTGCACTTTTTGAAATTCGATACGGAGGATTATAAGTAAGAAAAGAATGGTGTGTAATTTTTTCTTAACTGCGATTTCTTTAACTTTCACCTAGTCTAGAACAGAGCTGCCAGAAAACTTGCTTTTGGGCAAGTTTGACTTGCCTCTAATTTTTTCGAAATTTTTAATTTTTTTGGCTAAAGCATGTGTAGAACAACTAAAATAGTTGAAATAACATGTTTTTAGCTAAAATTGGTGGAGGGGAGGGCAAAAAAAACTCGCCTTTTTCCATCATGGGCAAGTAAAACTTGCAATGGCAAGTTTGACTTGCACACGCTAATTTCGTCGTGAAACGATTTAAAAATATTTTTAAATCGTTTTTCGAGATAAACACGACGAAATTAGCGTGTGCAAGTCAAACTTGCCATTGCAAGTTTTACTTGCCCATGATGGAAAAAGGTAAGTTTTACTTACCCCCTCCAATTTTAGCTAAAAACATGTTATTTCAACTATTTTAGTCGTTCTACACATGTTTTAATAAAAAAAATTTAAAATTTCGAAAAAATTCGAAGCAAGTCAAACAAAGGCAAGTTTTCTGACAGCTCTGGTCTAGAATAAGCCTAAGATTAAGCTTAAGCCTAGCTAGGGTCTCAAGAAGGGGTCTAAAGACGTGTTGAGATAGTTTCACTAACTTCGACGTTTGGCTTTAAAAAATGTGGAAAAGCTTCTTATCAATTTTTTCCAATTTTTACTTCCTATTGCTTTTTCTAGAGCTTAATTTTCAATTTGCTTACTTTTTGCACTCATTCGTGTTATTTTTAATTTTGAAGAAAATTTCTAATTAATTTCTAATTTTCAGAAAATTACCAAGAAATGGAAAAGCCATGTCTACAGACTCTACCATTTCTCGACAGAGCTCATTCAGAAAAAGTATACTTTTTCGTGATTCTAGCCAACGAAGTAATCCAGGAACTCTAACCAGCATCATTTCTTCAGTTGATTTAGACCTTGAGATAAATACTGATCTGTGATTTTTAATTTTTAACTGTTTATCTATAAATTTTTAATGTATAAAATTTTTATTCTTTAGTAGACATGGTGTGCAAAAAAGAGCACAATTGTGATTTTTGGAACACGAAAATTAATTTAACGCATTCCCTATGGGGATGCATATGTTTGTTTTGTTTTTGGGGTTCTTAAGCCTATTTTTTTACAATCATATGAAAAATGTAACTTACTGGGCTGGTTCTTTAAGGTTTGGGGCCGATCGTACGTGGGAGGAGATTACCAATTGGCAATCCCTGCTCACCTATGCTTATTAGGTCACCCTAAAAATGTCTTGCTTTTAGTAAAATAGCCATTTCTTCTCGTAGTAATTGTACATAGCATAGGTCGGCAAGGTGGGGGGGAGGGGACCTCCGATGCGGTGGTCTCCCCCCTCCCAACTCCTCATTAAATTCGTCTAAGATTTAAAAAAACGACTTTTTTTTAGCCGACACCCAATTTTTATGGACCACTTCATGTTCGGCAGGGTCCATGCGGTGGTCCCCCCTTAATTTTTGGGTCTATGCGGCGGTCCTCCCCTCAATTTTGGGTCTATGCATGTGTCGGTCAGGGGGAGACTCCCCTCCCTTGCTGACCTATGGTACATAGTATTCGTCGAAACCCTTAGACCTTGTGATAAATTCCGATTTGTGATTCCTAACAAAAAAATCTTGACAAATTTGACCCGGACAATTTCCTTCCTGAAAATATTGCCAAATGACATAATTATTCGTGTATCCCCTTCAGCGCCGGCCCAAGAAATTGTATTGGTCAACAATTTGCTTTCTATGAAGAAAAGATGACCATTTAAAGAAATTTTAACTGTATTAAATTTTTATTCTTTATTTTAAGTTTGTACAACAATATATATAAAAATTCTCTACCATTCTACATAAATTTGAAAATAAAACCCCATAAAAAATAAGTTAATTTTTAAAAATGGCTTCTTAACTAGCTTGAAGGTGATTCTTCGCACCATGAAAGACTTGCATGAGACTATAGGCATCAGCTGTTAGCTCACAGATTTGTTGATCACCCCAATTTTGAGTAGGAAGACTTTGAAGTAGTAGCATTATACCCTAAAAAATTTGAGTCAAGCCTTTTTTTGCTATAGTTTGCACAGAGTCTAACGTTGAAGGAAAAATTTTTGGAAGAGAATACATGCTCATTTCTGAGTGAGGAGGAGGTCGCCCTACCAAAACATAAAGGGATCATTAGGGGGTTCATAATATGAGGGATGGGGCATGTGTTGACCCTTAAGGACGCAGCTAGAGAGAATGCACCGGAGACTGCCCCCATGCCTGAAAGATTGTCAATTAAAAATGATGTTTTTTCCAATTTTAGAAAAAATTGTTCTTCAAAAATGACTTTTATTAGAAAAGTGCCCCTTCTATTCCTAGCGGCCAACTACATCTTTGCCCTCTACACCACTTGGTAGAGGGACGAGCCCAGAGGAACTTCATCATACCTCTAGTTACATCCAAATATAAGAAGGGATGCTGAAATAAGCTATGAAAATTTTTACCTGGAAATCTTTTTCAAGTTGAATTTGCTTAGAAAAAAGTCGAAGAAATGCAGCACATACATAAGTATGAAATTGAGAAAATCCATTTCTCTCGCTCTAAAAAATGAATTTTTCCAAATGTTTAAAAATTTAAAAATTTCATTACCAGATAAGTATCCCATAATCTAATAGTTGCTCTTAATGGAATTTCCCTCATCAACAAATTATTCATCCATCTGAAAGCAAATTGTAAGAATTCCACAGTATGGGATTCGAGATGTTGGTATAGCTTTTCTAAAGATTGTTTTTACTATGTCTTAAAAATGCAAATTTGACTTACGATCTACTCGGAACATGAGGTATTTTAAGTCCAAAACTTTTCTTTGTATTCCAGGTTGAGCGAAAGTATAGTTGTCTTGGATAGTGTCCAAAAGTGCTGAAACGCACCAAAAACTATCGGCCTCAACAAGTTCAATCTGTTCTCGGGGTAGCTGGGATACGTCAAAAGTGCCGACGTCAACATCTAAACATTTTTTATATTGATGGTAGATTTATTCCGGAATCTGCATTTGTGTCCTGACGTTGGCCGATGGCAGAAAAAAGTAGTAAAAAATGACTAGATTAGTTACTACTTTCATTTTACATTGTTCCATGTAGGCTTTTTTTAACTGGTGCCCAACCCTACCTGGGCTTTAATTGGATTTCTGAGCCGGGCCGGCTCAGAACGAGTCGCGCCCTGGCACCATTTATACCATTTATACTTGCCGCAAGACGCGCGCGTCTTGCGGCAAGTATAAATGGTGCCCCTGGCTGGCTCAATATTAGCCCTAACCCCTGATAGGGGGCAGGGTAATTTTGTCATCGCTTAATTCCACATGGAATCTATTCCCCATGTTGTAAAACTTTTATATATAGGGAATCAAGTCATTTTGCTTTCATTTGGCCGAGCTACGAGCACTTTTTTTCAAGAGCACAATTTCTACCCAAAATAGTTGTAGGGTAGAAATTGTGCCATTGAAAAAAGTGCTCGTAACTGGCCAAATTAATGCAAAACGGAATGATTCCCTCTATATAGAGTTTTACAACATGGAGAATCGATTCTCGGTGAAATTAAGGGATGAAAAAATTGCCCTGACCCCTACCAGGAGTTAGAGCTAATATATGATAATATATAAGAAGCTGTGTTCAGGGAATAATATTGAGTTTCAGGACCTATGAGTATGATTTCGGTTAATCATGGGCATAAACCAAAAATTTGAGGTAGGTAATTTTTTTCAGCGAAGCAATCCTGTTGTAACATGTCTGGAGGTTCTCTTGAGTTCCTTATGAGCTTAAATCTTACCACTTGGAATATATTCTGACAAGAACACAACAAAAAATGGAGTCACTAAATCATTAATACCCTGAACATATCCACTTGCTGGATGTCGAATTGCCCATATGTACAAAATTCTTTCAAAAATCTATTAAAAGATTTACTATGCTTCAACGAAAATGTTTATACCTCTTGAACTTTCTTTTGTTGGAATAATGGTATAAGAGGACACATTCTTGGAATATCAATATGAATTTGCCGGAAGGTGTCTTGATGCTGTTCATCATATCTAGTGTGAAAATATTGTTCAACATAATGCCAATATTCTTCTCGTTTCCTTGTCAAAGTGATGTTTCTTCTTTCAAAGTTTGTTGGGACGTAGCCCTAAATTTGAATTGCTTTTGTCCTGTGGCAGTTTGTGGGAGGGGGAGTAAACATATAACTAATGGACCCCTCTCCTCCCACTAATCAGTTTCGATGGACGAAATTTTGTCAAGGTGTACTTTTAACCCTATCAAAAATCATGTTAAATACTCTCATGATTTTTTGGTCAGTTTTCGGTCTCCAAAATATAAGAGTTTATGTTTTTTAAAAACTTCGATTCGTTAGGGGAGGGTGGGGTATTAGTTGCATCACCCCTTCCCTAACACTGCGGCCGGTCGGTCCTTGATTACCGATAAAGTCCTCCACGCCATCGGCCTCAACTTATGTGGTATACCCATCCAACAATCTTTTCTCAGTTCTTCAATATCGATATTCGAAAATTCTGGGGAAGTTCGTCCATCCGTTATTTGATTGGAACTCAACATTCTTTTCAAGCGATCAAATCTTGTTAAGTCGGCATCTAAATTTTTAAAAATTTCTTAATTTGGGAAGAAGACTAGAGTGCTTACTTTGTCGTGGAGTTTTATTTATTGTACTAGACGCTGTAGCATGGCTAGGTGGACCAGAAATATCCGGAAGTCTGGGGTAAATATTGCCCGAAGGTGTTGGTGATGTTGAGCCAGGAGGTTGGCCAACTGGTAAGGGTTCTAAAACATGTGTTTTTAGTTTAACTGGTGACAGTGGCGTAACCAAAGAAAGATGCCCCCTGTTCCTGAAAAAGTTTGAAATTTTTCCTAAGGGCTCCCTTTATGTTTTCTCCGATTTTGATACCCCCTCATACATGAAAATTTTTTCTTTTTGGACCTTGTTTTTATACCCCTTTGGGCTTTACCCGGCCGTTCCAGGTCAATCTGATGGTCGGCCTGACCAGGTCGACCCCTGCCTTATGTGGGATATGGGATCCATGACTCTCCTCTCACTAAAATCATCTCCCCAATCCTAAAATCCTCCGAAGATTGAAGTAAGGAATATTGGTCTTTAGTTTCAGCTTTTTTAGGAGCTCTTGAAATTGTCTTTACCTCGCTGCGTAGCGAGTCGTTGCATTGCTTGAACTTTACTATTTTTCGATGGCATCGGGCTACAATTAGGCATGACAATGTCATTTTTCGAGTCTTGCATATGCTTTTCGATGACTTTAGCTGCTGAAGAATGAACTAGGCTATCGTCGACTAGCTCGGCATCCCAAACATCAGACACACTAGAAAAACTTTTTGTTGTTGTAAATTTTTCAATTTTTACCTGCTTTCATATTTTAAAAACTTAATATCACTTTTTGTAGGTGAACTACTTGGTAATGGGGGATATTGTGCTCCATAAACTGGCTTTACGCTAAAAAAAGTTTAAGTCAAATTTCAATTTAATAATTTTAATGTGTACCTTCCTGGAGTGGCTGTATTCGAAGTCCACTTACTCATTTTTGACATCTTTTAGTCCATGAAAAATTTTTAACTTAAAAAATGAACTTAAACATCTGACTTTAAACTTCCGCTAATCTACTTTTTCTATTGTTAAATGTTGACAAAACGCCAGGACAACTCAACTTGAACAAATTTTCTTGTTAGTAAAGGGATTTTTGAACGCCGTCTATTGACTTTATAAATGATTGAATAAAACTTACTCGGCTTGACGCGAATCTTGAATTTTAGTAGTAAAAAAACACAATTGAAGATTTTGACATAAGATTGAACTCATGATAAATTATCAAATTTTTTGGATTTGAAAAAGTTCTAAAAATTAGAAGTTTATGTATAGAAGTACCGGCTCTAGGAACATCCACAACGAAAAAAGCGGAACTTCCACAACGGTCCATTTTCTCCACTTTCACGTGATCAAAAACAAAAAATTCCGTCATATTCGAGTTCCCCATATCGAAAAACCCCTGAATACAAAAAATCAGCTGGAAAAATTTTTTAAATTCAAATTTTTAACCCTTTGACCCTCCTTACAGTACTTTTACTGTATGGGGTACCAAGGGGTTAACAAATTGAATTTAAAAAATTTTTCCAGCTGATTTTTTGTATCCAGGGGTTTTTCGATATGCGGAACTCCTATATGACGGAAATTTTTGTTTTTGATCACGAGAAAGTGGAGAAAATCGACCGTTGTGGAAGTTCCGCTTTTTTTATGTGGAACTTCCGTTGTAGAAGTTCCTAGAGCCGAAGTACCGGGAGCGGAGCGCTCCGCGCTCGGGGGTTGTGACTCTGAGCGGCACTCCCGAGCGATGCTCCTCGTTAAAAATGTGTTATTCATTACTAATACTTTTTTTTTATTAATCCCTGATATAGCTAACCTTTTTTTGAAAAAAATGTTTTTGAGGGGGATATCCCTATAAAAGTGGTGCCGATCGTCTTCTCTCATCGTCCCCTACAACTTTTGTTTTAGCATCGAGGGCTTAAATCAAACGTTCCCGAGATCGTCTGGACACACAGACAGACATTACCCGTTTAATGTAGTAGGATTTAAATAGTAAATAAGGAAATGTCGGACATCTACTTAAAATTCATCAGAATAGACAATTAAATTGCTAAAGGATAAACAAAGAAATGCGGGAAAGCGTTATTGTCATCCACGAAAATTTTAATGTTGATTTTAAAGTCGTTGACGAATCTTTCCTATTGTAAACAACGATGGAAAATTAAGCATGGTGGTGACAGGCGGGATTTATTTTATTTAAAAAATTTTAACATTCTATGAGCATAACATGTTTAGAAGCTTGTTTATGGGTAAAATTTAAATTTAAAAAAATTCACAAAAATTTTACTAGATTAAATTTACAGGCCTGATAAAATTTGTATAAAGGATCAGAGTCAGAAGTGAAAATTAACCGGAAGCGTAACTTTTTGTAATCCTAAAAATTTCGAAATTCGAAATTTTTCGTAATTTCCAAATGTCGTAATTTTTCTTAAACAGAAATTTGTCGTATTTCGTAGAGACAGTTATCTCAAAAAGTGAGATTGGTTTTCGAAAAATTTTTGCACTTCACTTTTAACTTTCCATCTTCGAAAATGAGCAGTAAAAAGTGAAGTACAAAAACTTTTGGAACAACCCAATAATAACATTTTAGAATCTTCGAAAACAAATGCCAAATCAACGCTAACAAACAATGTAGGCAAACGCTAAGGGACTCAGCTAGCCCATGCTATCTCGTTGTAATCGGCTGCAACGTCTATGCAAGTTGAAAGTTATTGTAACGGAGTTTTAACCGATTACAACAGATTGCATGAGCCTGATCGTCAATAAAATCGTGTTTATTGAAACAATTAACAAAACTACGTAGAAAAGTAATTTTTCGTAATTACACAAATTCGTAACTCGGAATTCGTAATTTTCAAATTTCGTATTTCATAATTACGAAATTGACCAAAAAACCCGTAACTCGTATTACGTTCCACCTCTGGTCAGGGTCATACGAGCTCCGAAATTTCGGGGAAGAACCTTGCCTAAAAACATAAGGGACACTCTTTGGTTTTTTTAGCTTCCGGACATTTCGGGGGGGGGGGGGGGGGAGGAGGGCTCTGTGCCACATTTTCTCAGACCATCTAATATCCTGCACAGAGGGAGTAAAAACATGATTTTTGCGATTTTTAAAATCTGGTCAAAACATGTTTGTTCAAAATACTTTGGTTTTTATCGTTTTTATGTTTTTTTTGTCTCAAGCAATTTTATAATAAACTCTATTGTTGAATAGTCAAAAATATAAGACAAATTTTGCAGATTTTCAACTTGGGGGCTGCAGTGAGTAGGGAAGAGAGGTCTTCTCCCAATCCTCAACTTGTCGAAGGCCCAAAAAACGTAGGCCCTTATGTTTTGGAAGGCCATTTTCTCATTCGGAAATTTCTTTGAGACACATTGTATATCCCATATTCATAGTTCTTTTTGGTTCTACTCTTGACTGACAGAACATAAATTACTGGAATTTGCATAAAGAGCTACTTTACATATAGGTACATAAAAAGGATTCTTGGGCTATAGATAAATAATGTAAAAAATACAACAAAGATGGGTTCATCCAAATTTCAAACAAGGCACATTAATCAAATGTCTTATTTGCTTCGATTCTAATACAGATTCCTATAAATAAGCTTGTTTACTTGGTGTAAATCTAGTAAAAAATCTGGATATTTGAATTATCTTTTCTGGCAAATTTTTTTCTTATTACAAGAAAAAAATATATATAGTTTTATTTAAAATTTATAAAGCATGTCTACCATTTTCTTTTTATGTCTTGGATATAAAATTAGCTAAAATTTTCGAAAAATAATCTAACTTATTATATTTTTTTCATGTATACGAGGAGATCACATCGTGATTCTTAACACTAAATTGGCTAAATTTTCAAAAACGTTTTTATTTAGTCCCAAGTCTAGTCTAGCTCATAGTGCCGAATTTCAACATTTTATGGTTTGATCATACTAAAGTTTTCGATGAGGTTGTATATTTTGCTCTGGTTTTTATTTTCTCTTGGTTTAAATTCTGGTGAGATTGGTGGGTACCAGGATAGAGATGTTGCTTCAAGTGTTCTGAGAAATTCTTCAAAGCTTCTGGGAAGCTCCCACCAAGCCCAAAATCCCGAAAATTCCCCCTTAAAAAGAAAACGCCAAACAGAATTTGAGACAAATATAATCCCAGAAGATGAATCGGCTAATGAAACAGCAGTAACAGACTTTGTTATTATGGATGAAGCTGAAGAATATGAGCTCGAGCATCCTCATGATAGTTATGAGTCAGTCGAAGGTAAAGGTCATATCAAAGACATCATCATCGAAGACCCAAATACACAGCTTCCACCAATTGAAGAATGGGTAGTGGATTTTGATATTGAAGATGATTATTTTGATGAATTTGCAAACCTGTCAACCGGAAAAGAACATCATGTGGAGAATGAGCCTGCTCCTATTAGTATATCTGGGCAGGTAATTTATTTTTAGTAGAAAATACTTTGCATATCCGTATCAGCCGGAGTGAAAAAAGTTGTCTCACCATAGCAAAGTGGATAAGGTAGTCGCCCGTCCGATCTGGAAAGTTAAGCAACGTTAGGACCAAAGGTTCGAGTGAGAATTTTGATTATCAAAAAAACCTTTTTCCAAAAAATGAAGCAATTTCCAGATTGGATGGGCAGCTTTCTTATCATTTTTGGCGAAAAAATTTTTTGACAATAAAAAATTTTAACCATCGGGGATCGAACTTGCGGGTTCAACGTTACTTAACTTTCCAGATCGGACATGATAGGTATGAGGCAGTCGAAGGTAAAGGTCATATCAAAGTCATCATTATCGACGACTTAAATACACAGCTTCCACCAATCGAAGAATGGGGAGGAGATTTGGAAATTGAAGATGGTTATTTTGATGAATTTGCAAACCTGTCAACCGGAAAAGAACATCGTGTGAAGAATGAGCCTGCTCCTATTAGTATATCTGGGCTGGTAATTTATTTTCATGAAAAAATACTTTGCATATCCGTATCAGTCGGAGGGAAAAAAAGTTGTCTCACCATAGCAAAGTGGATAAGGTTAACAAAATGCCCATTTTTGATTATTTTTGGTGGAATGTCATTATTTATCGAAAGAAGTTTTAGGCTGGAGAAGGAACTAATGAATCTCTTCCACCACAAGATGATCTTCATACCACAGAGGTACCAAAACCACATAGCAAAGTAAGTGTTCTTGTAAGGAAAAACAACTTTTAATATAAAAAAATATAAATTTTTTAGTCAGATGAAGAAGCAGATGAAGAAACACCACCACAAGTAAATACTTCACATAATAAACATCCATGGAGATCAAAACTTTCATTTCAGGTCCCAGAAAACCAAAAATTTGAAGGTATGTATGAAAGTATTGGAAATTTCTATTTAGAATATTACTACAAAAAATTTTGATATTCCAGGCACCCAAGGAGAAAAAGGAGACAAAGGTGAAAAAGGTGATAAGGGAGACAAAGGCGAACCTGGCGAAAAAGGAGATCAAGGTGAAAAAGGTGAACCTGGTGCTCCTGGAGTGGTAAGTTCATATAAGTTTCACCATAACTCTTTTTAGTGCATGGCTCAGTGCAGTAACGCTTTTAGTCATCTTGCTGGGCCTCAAGGGCCACAAGGCCCACCTGGACAAGTAGGACTTCCAGGTAAGATTTTTATAAAATTTATTCTGTTCAAAAAAATTTAGGACCTCCAGGACCTCCTGGATTTAACTCTACCCTAGATCCCAAAAATATTGAAACCCTTATTGATAACAAAATTCAAATTGCGAAAAACGAAATCAAAACAAGTTCAGGAATAAAAGTAATGATTAGTATCAAAAATTGGTAAAAAATTAAAAAATTTAGGGTGAAAAAGGCGATTGCGCTTGTAAAAAGCCTATCAAAGGGGATCGTGGTGCTAAAGGTGCAAAAGGTGATCCAGGTATTGCAGGGCCTCCAGGACCACCTAGTCCATTTGGTAGTAGAGTAAGATTTATAACTTCATTTGGTATCCTTGTCTTCCGTATACTAGNATTGCAGGGCCTCCAGGACCACCTAGTCCATTTGGTAGTAGAGTAAGATTTATAACTTCATTTGGTATCCTTGTCTTCCGTATACTAGAAGGTGTCGTGTCTCGAGACAGAATCCAAACATGCGATGGTTTCAACTCAATGGGTCAGGGCTCCTGAGTTCCATAAGTCCTATATCTAAAATATTCTACGTCAAAAACCCAGAACTGAGGGCCAATTAAAAAAAGATCTCAGGTTAACTAAGTCCTGGGTCTTAGGTCCATGGGGGGAACTTGGACACATTGGGTCCGGAACAAAACGCATTTTCGGATTTTTCTCAAGATGATACTAAAGAGAGAAGGATAAGATCACAAAGACCCAAGTTTCTAGAAAGAGCATAGTATTTTTAAGGCTACTTTATACGAAAACATAGCAAGCTTATTTGCTTCTACTCGATCTGTCCCACTTGGAACACTAGCCTATAGTATCTCTGATGGCAGGCTTTTTATTCGAGCCGATGATGGGTGGTATGAAATCAAGGTCAGGGCATTAAATTAGTCTATCTCAAGTTCCAAATTTAAGCTCGACCACTTCCGCTCAACGGAATTGCGCTCTCAACCTGTAGAAGTCAAAACTTTTCCTTCTTACCCTTATGATAATAACCTTCCAAGATCTGAAGCATTGACTCTAGAATCTCATCCAAGGCTGGATCAAGCAAGGGCTCATCACCCTGATAATGTGGTAAGGAAGAGTTTTGTTAATAAGTAAATAACAAATTTTTAGCTCCATTTGATAGCATTAAATAAGCTAATGGCTGGAAATATGTCAGGAATTAGGGGTGCAGATTTTGCTTGTTATTGTCAAGCTAGAAAGGCTGGATTCAAAACGACTTTTAGGGCTTTTATCTCAACGAGAATACAAGTAAGGGCACACATTGACAAAATATCCCATCACTCTCCTTGGAAAAGAGATCAAAGCATTGTGAGCAAAGAATTTTGAACCAACGAGCAAAATTTTGCACAGCGCGTAAAATTTTTTGCGCGGAGCATAAAAACGCTAGATGATTACTTTTTAGCGAGAGGGGGAAGGACTTCTTATCTCTACCAATATCTTAGAGAGCGGGTCCTTGTTTTTTATGTCCCCCATCCCTTACACATAGGAGGACGACTAAAAAGTTTTTCTTGTGAGGTGGATTAAAGGATGGGGTATTGCTCATATATTATTAAGAGAATCATTTTTCATACTGGCTTCAGTTAAAGACTTAAGAGAATCATAAAAATATTTTTTAAAGGACCTTCATCAAGTCGTCCATCCCGCTGACCGAGAAGCACCTATTGTCAATCTTCATGGAGAAAGACTTTTTGACACATGGAATTCAATTTTCCAAGGCACCAGAGTTAAAAACGCCTCCATTTATTCATACAATAACAAAAATGTGTTTACTGATCCTACATGGTCTGGCCAAATTTCATTTAATTTTTTTTAATGTGAATGATTTTCAGGTTTGAGAGACGTTTTTGGCATGGATCTACCGAAGCTGGACATCGTATTGCGGAAAGTTCCTGTGATGATTGGACCACTTCTTCGTGTTCGAAACGTGGCATGACTTCGTCGTTAAGACCAGGAGAAACGATTTTCCATGATAATCAAGCATCAAATTGTCGTCGGGAAGTTGGTGTCTTGTGTATTGAGGTATTAAAAGAATAATTTTAAATATTACGTTGTCCTATAGCCCCTGGCTTTTCAGTTTCCATTAGACCATTGTAGAAGTTGACACCTAGGACACCCTTTTTCTGTACGAAAAATAGATTACGCACATTCCCGAACCTTGAAAATGCTTCCCTGCTAATGAAGTGTCCGGATATTGAAGCAAAAATGAACTAAATTCGAATTTTCGCAGAAAAATGGGTTTTTCTAGATGAGGAATCGATAGCTCGCATTGCCGATGCATGAAAATGATTGCATGTCCTAATTCAGGGATTACTAATTTTTGAGCATTTTTTGGAATATACTCCTCTTATGGGGCACTTCTAGTTATCAAAACCAAAAAATTTCTTTCATATTCGAGTTCCACATGTCAAAAGCCCCATGAATGTAAAAACTTCAGGCGAATTGGAAAAGAATTGAAAATTTAAGTTTTTTACTTCTTGAGAGACTAAATGTTAAAGACTCGAGTTTTTAAAATTTTTCCAAATGTGTAAAATTTAAGGTAATGTCCAAATTTACTGCCGGCCAACGTATTCGCAAAAGAGCGCTATGGGAGAATTTCAAGCGCCACAACAAGATTAGCAATGAAACTACCACTGAAGACTCATCTTAATTCATTTATTTTTTCTTTAGTTTTTTCTTCGAAAATTGCTTAATTAGTTCATTAAAATTAATTTGTAATGCTTTCATTTTCAATTTATTAAAATAATAAAATAAATAATGGTAGAGAATAAAGCAAGACGTTTTAGCTAAATTTTTTCCTAAAGAAATAGAAAATTACGCAGAAAATTTATACAAATCTACTTAAATATGAAAAAAAATTAATCTACAATTTCACGCAGCCCATAGGGGCTGCACACCGTTTGGTTTTTATACCACTGTTGTATTACACCCTCAGCGATTTTAGAGGGTTAACTTTCTATAGATAAATTTTCTCGGCAATTTTTGACGCCATAAATTTTGTCTACGTATGAGTTTTTAAATAATATATAACTTATGGGGTAACTTTTAAAATTTTTTCAGGTGTTTCATACGCCTGTATAAAAACCAAACGGTCTGTTTCTTCACACTATCGTTTTTAATGTACAATTTTTATTTACAATTTTGTTCCTAAATTTTATCATCCGTTCTGCTGCACAAATTGATCATGATTAGACTTGAGTTGGATCAAAATTGTGAGGTAAGTAATTGTGATGGAAACAGTCTAAAAAATTATGTTTCAAAGGTGACAATAACCTCTTGATTGGAGACCGTATACATATTAAGTAATCACTTAAAAATTCTATACCGTTAAGATTAATGGCTTGGTAACCACAGCAAAGCCCCAGAGAGAAAATCCCAAATTTGCTTGTTCAACATGAGAAATAAAAACACTAGCAATTTGATAAATTTGCTCATTATATGGTTTCCATATTTTTGAGTTGCTATATAAAATTTCTTTGACTTGACGGATCTGAAATTAAAAATCTTATTATATTTTTGATAATAGATAGATAATCAGCTGACTAAAAGATTTGATATGAGGATCAAACATGAATACTGGGGGGTAGGTTTCGAAATCTGCGAGAAGGGAATATGTCACAAAAAAGAAGAAAAAAATAACCAAATATAGGGGTAGGATCACCAAAGGGAATATAAAAAATCTCGAGTTAAAAATGATCGAATCCCATGCAATATTGGCGAAAAACTAGTACACGTTTTATTCAAGTTCTTTCAATTCGTAAATAAGATACTTTCTCATGGTCAACATAAAACTAAGTTATACCGCTGTATGAACTCTAGCAGGTACTGCTGTGAGTCCAACAAGTTGTAAGATGCAAAAAATTGGAGCTGGTAGAGCAAGGAGTAGTTGTTCAGTGGTTGGAGCTGTAAAACAGCTAATTATGCCAAAAATTGTTGTTGGGATGTTCAAACCAATCATGAGGAAAGTATAGACCTGAAATTTTTTGCTTTATACATTATGAGTAAAAAAAGTGGGTTTTTTTTTATCATTTTTTGGAACCCGGGAACTTATTTTTTTAAAAATGACCCCTCTATAGAACATTTTTTGCGGGAATCGATTGCTCGCATTCTCGAGCTCTAAAAATGCTTCCCTAATTTAGAGAAAAATTGGATTTTCGAAGCGAAAATTGTTATTTTTCGCATTTTTTATTTGGAAATTAGAAAGAGTCAGGAAAGCATTTTCAGGGTTCCGGAATACGCGCAATCGATTCCTCGCCTAGAAAAACCCCTAGACAGTTGGTTTTCAAGCGAAAATTTGAATTTTAGTTCACTTTCGCTTCAATACACCCACCCTCCTCCCTGAATCAGGGTCAGCGTTTTTACGTTTCGGGAATGTGCGCAATCGATTCCCTACATAAAATTACCCCTATAAGAGCCTAGGGGTCATTTTTAGACAAAAAATTTTTGGATCAAAATTCATGTAAAACATCCGAGAACTTTCTGAACAACCCAATACATCAGAATTAATAGTTTTTTTACTCCCAATTTGTTGCCCTTAAGACAGCCTAAATCGCGTTTTTTGCTGCTTCAAAAAATCTAGAGACGTTTTTAGGCCACTAGATCTTCTGGATCCTCTGGAGCTTCAATAGTGTTGACTATCGACGATTTAGGCTTTTTAGGGATTCGCCAAAATTCCGATGACATATACAGTGTTGACATAGTACTCTCGCTCCTGCGTTTGATGTGTGTTATCACAATTTTTATGCTGAANCGACGATTTAGGCTTTTTAGGGATTCGCCAAAATTCCGATGACATATACAGTGTTGACATAGTACTCTCGCTCCTGCTTTTGATGTGTGTTATCACAATTTTTATGCTGAACAAAATCATAAAAAACCTTTTTGAATAAAATATATGTTGTATAGAGATCAAAGTTTTCTGGGATAATTTTATGCGAGGAATCCATGACGCTTATTTTCGAAACATGAAAAAATCTACATGACTTTGATCCAGGCAATTTTCGCTTCAATTCACTCATCTCTCCCTGAACCAGGCTCACGGGAGCTATTTTAGATTCTTATCTAAAAGTCATATTCCGGAAGATAATTTTATGCGGTAAATTGATTTTTTATGCCTCGAAGATTATAGAAATCAATTTTTCGCATAAAATTACCAACGAAAGTTGGGTGTTGGAAAAGAATCCAAAATATTTTTTTGAACCTGATTCAGGGAAGAATGAATGTATTGAAGTGTATATAGGTTTTTTATTCTCACCTCAAACGTATGATCAATTATTCGGACCATTTTAGCTTTATTTATATGATCTGAGTATTCTTCCAGCAATTGATCTCTAATTGATTCCTCTTCTTCATCAATTTCTCCAATCTTAATAAGGATGATTTAAAAAAATTCTAAGAACATGATCGTCCAACAAAGAACAAATTTATATGTGTGGGTATTATGTGCATTTCAAAAAATCTTAAGCGCAAGAAGTTTTTTCAAAAACATTAAAAGCAGCAAGAAATCGAAAAAAAGTGGAAGAAAAAATTGGCCCAAATAGGCAAAATTTGGTTTTCTTGTTAGTTCGTGATCAAATTTTTGAAAATTGCTGTGTAGCTATACTCGTATAATGATAAGACATACTTTTTCTAAGTCATGGTTAAAACGAACAAATTCTCCATGTGCTATAATTGAAATGATGACATAAAAAACTAAAACAATAAGCCAGATATTTGATGCTAGATATGTCACGAATACACTGAAATAACGGTATTGTTCAGTGCCAAATATCTATAAAATAAAAGATAAAATGTAAGTACCTGGAGACCGAGCGCCCTTGGGCTCGGCCTTCAGTCTCGCTTCCGAACGATTGCCTGCGGTGCTCGGTCTTAGGCCTCGCGTTTCGGGCGCGTCCTTCATTGCCATGTGGCAAAATTGCCATATCTGGTCAATTGACATACCTAGACATTTTCCATAACTGGACAATTGCCATAATTTTTTTGAAAATTAGAGTTTTACCTCAAGGAGGACCACGCCGAATCTTTTGATCCTTTAAAATAATTTTCTTACTTCCAAAAATTCCAAATCAGTTAAAAAATATTTATGTTTTCCAGTAGTTAAGACATATGCGTTCAATGTAATATAAATTAATATAAATAACATAAAAGTTATTAATATTATTAAGGTAAATCTAATTGATCGATGAGTGGATAGATTTTGATTGGCTTTAGGCCAGTTGACAACGTTAAAAAGTTGGCTTAAATGGCCTTGTAGCTGCCAATAAACTACGAAGATCTAAAAATTTAATTTAAAAAATTTATTTTAAACAACTAAATGGATATAAAAAAATGTAAATCCAATCATTAGGGTTCCCACAAGCTATCGCACTACCACAAGCAACGGCACAAGCTATCGTACGAAGTCATCGTACGAGTATAAAATACACTCGTACGACGGACGAAATGACCACAAGCTATCGTACGAATTTCGTACGATGCCATCGTACTGCGTCGTACGATCGTACGACAGCTTGTGGCGATTTCGTCGTACTTTTATGTTAATTTTACGATCGTACGATGACTTCGTACGATAGCTTGTGGGGCCGTCGTACTTTCGTACGATAGCTTGTGCCGTGCTTGTGGCGACCCTTAATAGCATACCATTGACAAAGCAGCTTGGATGTGCCAGCTAGCTATAAAAATTGTATTTGGAATTTTTTCATTTGTACTTTTCAGTGTAAACAGCTTATATACTATAACCGCTGCTTGATAGGATGCTAAAATTTTGAAATTTAAATATAAAAACAGACATCCTTACCCAAGGCACACATAATAAGAGCCCTTAACATACCCATATAATACCAAAAATTTTCTTTGTAATACCAATAATTTTCCTTGTTCCGATTTCCAAAATATAAGCCAGTAAGTTTTAGAAGTACAACAAAAGGATTCTGAGGTTCTCTTTCTTTCTTTTCCATTTTGCTTGGTATTCTAGGGCTTAAAATTTGTGACTCGATTTCTTCTTCCGTTTCTTGAGAAATCATGATTTTATTGGTTTTAAAAGTTTCCATCTTAAAATCCATGTGATACTGCTAGGTAAGGACAGAAAATATTTAATAAAATAGATTTTTGGTCAGTTAACCCAATCTGCAAAAGTTAGTTTAGTGAAGTGGTATTTGTTTATGTGCAATAGTCAAATGGAAGCAAAACTCAATTTTATTAAGTGTTACCAAAGTTAATTTGCATTGAATAAATACATATCAAATTTCAAGTTGTAAAATTTATGGGGGAAAATTACGCATTTTGGAGCTTTAAAAAGTAATGTCACAAATTGGGCACAAACAAAAAAAATTTTCTACTACGCGAATAGAATCGCATATAATTTTGCGCACAAACAACATTATGGGTGAAAATTAAAAAATGTTATTGAGGTAATAATTATCTATGCTCAAAGAATTTCTATCCATGCTCTAATAAGCATTGATTTTAGAAATTAACAAGAGATTTTAGTACATGGAGACCGAGCTCTTACACTTCTCGAGTTTAACGCTCAGGAGACCTACGGTGCTACAAGGCCCTCCCGAGTGCTCCGAGCGGCTTTTTACTAAAATGTTAAAATCTTAACCTTTTTTTTAATAATGTCAAAAGTTCAGACATCCCTGCATGGTCGTCGAAATTTTTTGAAGGGGTACCCAGTGGTGTAGGAGGCCGTCTATAAATTATGTTTGCAAAAATAGGATTTTTGGACACCCATATTAGCAACCGTTAGATTTTGGTTTACTATCTTAAAAAAATGCTAGCATTTTCAAATTTTTTCAAAAATTACCTTGGTCTCCACTTATGTTTTTTTTCGAAAATTTTGAAAAAAGACAAGGGAAGACCAAGTGATTTTTTTCGATTTTTTCAACAAAATCAAAAGTTGCATGCTACCTAACTCGCAGAACTAGCAACTCGCATATACCTCAACTCGCATACATCTTCAACTCGTATTGAGAGTTGAGGTTTGGTGATTTGAGGTATTATGCGAGTTGAGGTTTTACGATACAGAGTTATTATCGAAAAGGAAAAATTACAACCAATCGTTAGAACATGAAAAATTGTCGCTAGTAAAATTTCCTGATTTTGATGGTTTTTGAGAAAGACTAAAAAATCCTTAATGACCATTATTTTTTCCGCATAAATTATCCTACTAAATTAAACATGTAATGTGTGTCTGTCTGTTTGTCCAGATGATCTTAAGAATTCCTGATTTAAATCCGGACTGCTAGAAAAAAGTTGTAGGGGACGATGAAAGAAGATGATTGACACCAAAGTCATCGTAATCGGAGACAAAANTCTGTCTGTTTGTCCAGATGATCTTAAGAATTCCTGATTTAAATCCGGACTGCTAGAAAAAAGTTGTAGGGGACGATGAAAGAAGATGATTGACACCAAAGTCATCGTAATCGGAGACAAAATTTTTTCGATTTTGCGGTGCACGTCTATTTTACGTAAATTTTTTCAAAAAAAGGTTAGCTATAGCAGCTAACCTTTTTTTAATAAAAAAAGTATTAGTAATAACTAGTGCATTTTTAACGAGGAGCATCGCCGGAAGTACCGCTCGGAGTCACAACCCCCCCCCCTCTCGAGCGATCGGCTTCCGGTACTCCATTTTTAAACAAAAATAGCCATTTTCTTGTAATTGTTTTAAATTTTCGACAAACTAGCTACGCCATTAGCATCAATATTAATTATTAAAAAATAAGTGATTTGTAACACTTGTTAATATATTAAAAAATTTACAATAAATGTAAAATTGATTCATTATTAAGTTAAAATAAAACATAACAATACAATTTTAAAAATTAGATCCCAAAATATTATGAGTCTCGTCAGAGCTAAACACACCACTTTTGTTAATTTGAAGCTGAAGCAAAATTGTTAAGTATGTAATTGTCAAGGAAATTGTCTAGAAAAACATTCATTAAAAAAATAAAAAATCCAAAAAGGAACACATCTGATATTTGGTTTTAGGTGGATATGTCTTTGAGTTCCCGGTCGTTTGGATAGATAAAAATGCATTTTTTAAATTTCGTCAACTGATATTATAATTTAAAAAATTATTTTGCAAAAGAGTAGGATGAGCCTGCATAGATGCCTCTCCCCTGTATACGAAACGATCTAAAAATTACTGTCAAAATCAACGGCTTTGTAACAATCGCAAAGCCCCAAACAGAAATCCCCAAATTAGCATGATCTACATGTGAGACAAAAACGCTCGCAATTTGATAAGTCTTCTCATCATATGGCTTCCATATATTTGCATTGTTATATAAAATGTTGCGGACCTCTTGGATCTAAATTTAAGAAAAAACTAGCTCTTAATTTGTGGAAAAGGTTCAAATTACGGCTGTGTGAACCCTCGCGGGGATTGCAGTTAGACCAATCAATTGGAAACAACAGAATATTGGGGCTGGCAGAATGAAAATGGTGTTCTCCCAAGTAGCTGATGTAAAAAGGCTAATTACACTGAAGATTGTCGTTGGGATATTTAGGCCGATCATGCAAAAAGTATAGACCTAAATTAGTGCATATGGAGAGAGCTTTGGTTTGGAGCAAACCTCAAAGGTGCTATCTATTGTCCGAACCATTCTTGCCATTTGGATATGTTTTGAATATTTATCAAGCAATTGTTCACTTAACTTGGAAGAATCTTGTCCAACCTGAATTTATTAAACAAAAGGAAAAAAGTCGAACTCAGGTAGAGCAGTTGTTAGATAAAGCGCCCGATGCTACTCCGTAAGAGAGTTGATTCCGTCACCAAATCCCGAGGATTTTTGACTAAAAATCTCGAAATTTAATCCCCAAACCCTGGTCCCGTCTGTCCCGACTCGAGTCCCGATAGTCCCAACTTTGTTCGTCCCGACCATGATCTCGACTTTGGAATGGATAAACATTTTCCTTGCACGAATGCTTTTTTTGCAAGCAAAATAATTTTTTTTGCACGCAAAATCATTTTTTTGTACGCAAAATCACTTTTTTGCACGCATTTATTTTTTACTCAGAAAATTTTTGACTATAAAAATGCATTTTAGCTATGCCGAGCTATTTTTTGTATAAAATACATTTTTCAAAACGATTGTATATATGTGCAAGAAAAATGTTTATCCCTTTGGAATCCAACACTACTCCATAACCCCTCAAGCCAACAAAATAAAGAAAGAGTATATGGAAGAAGCATTATACAAGTGGGGAGACTGCTCATATTCTTCCTTGAGATATTTGCGTATAAGTATCACCTACGTCTTCAAGTTCCTGATTAAATCTGATAAATTTTCCATGCAATATTATACAAAACACGACATAGAAAATTAGCACAATCAACCAAATCACAGATCCAAGATAATTAATCAGAATAAAAAGATATCGTAAAATTTTTAATCGATATGCCTAAATTCATAAAATTAAAATCAGAATTTAAAAAAATTAAGTTATTCATAAAATTAAGAAACTATAATGAGGCCATTGGAGTTTTGTTTAAAATGTCTCTCAGAATTTTCGAGCAATCTTTAGGAGAGACTTTGGATTTTTCGATAATTCCAAGAGGCGATGGTAATCTTATCCCAGCTCATTCCAACTTACAAGGTAACAGCAATTTCTGTCACCTCGGATTTTCATGAAACCTAGCACAAAAGTTAGACAAAGATAGACAAGTATATTATTGAAAAAATCTGTGCAAACGACCTTCCGATCTCAAAAAAGCAATTTTGAATGAATGCAAAAAGAATTCGACCAATCCGGGGGAATCTAACCTAGCCATGTAAATTGACATGTAAGAGTCAAGCGTGGCAAATCGAAATCCGAGAGTAGCAGAACTGTGGTTCCCGTGGACCTGCCCTGGCTTTAAACCTTGGAACTAAGGCCATGGGTGATAGAATTGAATAGAACAATCGAACAGCCAAACACACTATATCCTTACATCCATTGCTTCAATATTAGTTATAAGATATTCATATTGTTCTGTTGCAACAAAATAAGCCAATAGTCCAAAAATTACAGTGATTAATGACAAAGAAAAGCTCATAAACATGATTGTAAGTTTGATTGATTTCAGGGTTGTACGATCTTGATCAGATGGCCATGTGATGTTAGCAAAAAGATAATCTATATGTCCTCTGGATTGCCAATAAATGATAAATATCTAGAACGAAAGTGTAGTTAAGGGAGATAGGGGGTTATTATGGTTTCTCATCTAAAATGTCCACAATGGCGTAGCAGACTCCCATAAATGAGAGGATGCAGTATCTAACGTGGAGGTGCGATCGATCTAGTGGCGTAGGTAGAAGGAAAGACTGATTTGCCCAAAAATAGCAAAAAACATAATAGGAACCCTTATTTAAAGGGTTTTTTAATTTCGGTCCTCTAAGGGAGAGCACCTGTCACCCCCTGCCTATGCCACTTTTTGAGTTATTTTACTGCTTTGAGCCATGGCGAAAAATTTCTGATCATTACTGAACAAATTGAAAGCTCTAGTTTTGGAACATATTAGTGGTCTAGGTTCAGAGAAAAACTGCACGTTTTTAAGGCTTTATCAATTCACTCAACAAGTTATGTCGAAAAAAAGTGTAACTGATCTTTATATATACCCTTTATTATACAGGGGTGCCAAAAAACCAGATTTTTGCGATTTTTGATCAATTTTTTCAAAATTTTTCAAGTTTTTAAATATTTACAAAATAATACTATATGGGGTTTTATAAGTGAAAATCAATTGCGCGCATTGACAACTTTTTACTGGTCCTGAATTAGTCTATTTTAGCATCAATACACACAATTCTTCTCTGAATCAGAGTCAGGGAAGTTTTTTCAAGGTTCGGCAATGCGCGCAATCGATTTCCCGCATAGAAACTCCATATAGAGTTATTTTGGTTAAAATTTTAAAAAATTGAAAATTTCGAATAAATCGATCAAAAGCCGACATACCTTTTTCTTAAAATCGATTTTTCGAGCGGATGATGGGTGAACGAACGGACAGATACTTACCATAGCCAAAGCTGATTGCACTTTAAAACTGAATATAAAAATCGTGCTTGAAGTTTTTTCATCTGGTTTACCCAGTGAAAATAGATAATAACCCATATATCCAGCCTGATATGATACTAAAATTGATTTTTTTTTACTTAAAATCTTTTATTTTATTCACAAAAACCTTACAAAGAAAAAACAATGTCAAAGCTCTAAAGACCCTGTAGGACTCTGACTTTGTTACTCAAACTTGGGTTTTAGGATTTATTATTAAAAACAAAGAAAATTAACAATATTATAAAATTACATTAGATACCAGACCCCTCATTCATATAAGACCTTCCTTATATAGGGGATTTCAGATTACAAAAAGGGTGGTACCACAATGGTGGTACCAGCCTCAAGAGTTAATGATCAAGGCTAAATTCTACAACATTCAAAAACAAGGGTGGTACCAGATTGGTGGTACCATCCCCGATGGATAGAAAAATATAAATTGGTGATTAATTAAAATACTTTGGATAGCAAAGTCCACCGAACTTTGCTATCAAAAGTACCATAAATCTCAATTCATGTGAACTGTGAACACAGTTCACATGAAAAGGAACATTGTTCAATCTCATCGAACGAATGTTCGATGATCAACATCCTTACTCATCTCATTTCCGATCGCCCGATCACATTCCAATGCAATGATCAGGTTCGGAAATGAGCTGAGAAGAGATGATGAAGGCGATCGAAAGAGTGCTTTTTATTTGTTTTTAGAGTTTTTTTGTTAATATTTAATTTTAAAGTAATTTAAAATTAAAAGGGGATTAGAAGGGTAAAAGGAGGGGGGCCAGGGTACTACAATTCGATCACCCCAAAATTCAAATACAAAAAAAATCGAAGTTAATGAAATAAAACTAAGAAGCAAGAGTGGAAGCAGCTAAGAATAGAGAACCAAAAAAAAATCAGAGACTATTATCACTCATTTGTTTTTCTGATAATCTGCTAAAATTTAACTTGTTCTTTTTTCGAACTTGATGAGGTAGAAGTGGATACAGTTCCAATTTGGGTCGACGTGAGCATGTTCTTCGATTATGATTCTTTTGTTTACAGATACCACATCTTCTATACCATCTTCCTCCAATCATCCTCAATGTGCATGTTCTCCGATCGTGTCCAATTTGTCCGCAGATTCCACAAGATCTTTGTCTAGCATCCTGTTGAGTCATGGTCTCTATCAGCGGCCTACCACTATCACTTTCTGTCCAAAGACTACTTTTGCCGCTTCCTTGAGTATTTTTGTCTTCATTAATGATTGTTTGCTCACCCATGGGGTATAGTAGTCTCGCTTCTGCACGCATTTGTGCAATTAGGCTCCATATTTCTTGCATTTCCTCTGATCCTTCATGGTCCATTTCCTTCGTCAATGAAAAGAGTCTTTGCTTCTTCTGTTCAATACCCAATTCCATTTTCAAACAGCTTATTTCCATACACAGTAAAGTCACCTGTGATTTGCTCAATGTATTTCTCTCCACAGCCATTCGTCGAATGAATTCCAAATTGTAAAGTACTTTTACATTAGTTCTAATTCCATTTGTGCTTTATCTCGATTTTCGCGAATTTTGCTAAGTTGGGCTTCATCTCTCTTCCCTTTCATTGCCAGTTCCAATCTTGATTGTGCTTTGTCTCGATTTCCACGAATTCTGCTTAATTGGGCTTCAAGTTGTGTTCCAGTTCTGTCAATGTCCTTTCTGCTAATCTTCAAGCATTCCAGCTTCTCTGAAGTTGAGGAAAATAGATTTGGCATAAACATATTTTCTGGTATATCCATTTCTTCTTTATTACCTACAGCATGCACTTTGTCATTGGATTCTGGTGGAAGTTCTGGATTTTCTTTTTCTTTTGTACCTCTCTTGATCAATTTTTGTTTTTGACGTTTGCTGATTAGCTTTATACTTTCTTTTCTGCACAACTTTACTTTATACATTTCATGCAGTACTTCCACAATCACGGCTTCTTCCCAATCATCTGTTTGTTCATCCAGTAACCAAACATTGTCCCCGACAATGAAGTTTTGAGACGGCTTCTTGATGGACATTTCTTCATCGATTTCATTTTCTGATTCGCAGAACATATCGCATGAAGAGATTCCAACTGTGAGGACAAGTGATGATAACACCATAAGAACTAGTTGGGTTCCAAAACTAGATCCACTACTAGTTTCAGACTCTTCTTTCAACGCTTCACTTGGACTAACTAAAGAAATTACCAAGAACACCAACATCCAATTAGAAACATTGCTGAGAATTGTGTATACCATTTTCCGATATTTCTCCAATATCCGAACCAACTTGCCAAAAGTTTTCTTTCTAGACTCCATTCTAGAGGTTTGAAAATTCGGAATTCTCGAGCTCCTCTTCCCATTTTGTTCTTCTACAGATTCATTCTTCATGGGAATTTCAATTTCATTGGTTTCCAGTTTCTCACTATCAAAACTTTCAAATTTTAGTTGAATAGTCTCAGCTTCGAAATCATTCTGAGTTTTCTTTCGGTTCTTCCAGGACTTCAAGCAAAACTTCTTCATATCATCTTTTCTATCACGTGATTCATCTTCCTTGCCTAAGTTTCCAATTGAGTATTGTTCCCAGGAATATTCTTCCGAATCTTGCTCTTCTAGATCACTCTTCTTTAAATCTTTCTCTTTTTGAATCTTATTGATCAAATCTGCATGTTCCAACATTGGCTTTTTGCAAGTTGCATGTCTTTGAACCAGGTTAACCACTTCTTGTCTTTCGTTTTCTACCCACTGCTCTACTTCTGGTAATAACTCCTTACCTCCATTTTCATGATCAGCTGCATCAGTATTTCGGTGTATATCTTTTACTATTTTCATCTCAACTTGGATTTGAGATACTTCATCACTTTCCTTTGATAGCTTACTGGATTCAACTTCCTCAAGACTTTGATCATCCATGGTTACATTAAGCTCATGTACTAATTCCCTCTTCCGGGAATATTCCGACACATTTACATCCAAATTTGGGTTTTCCTTGCTCATTGTCATAGTAGCATTTTTCTCATCAGATTTATTTAGTGGACTTCCTTCAGCAATTGGATTTGACATGCTTTGATTGAAAATGCTGTTCAAAAATGGATTTTCCTCGATATATCTTGAAAAGGCATAGCATCTTTGCCAAAACTTGTTATGCCGATCTATTTCTGTGCCTTTATACCAATCGGTTTTTTCATTACTTGTCCCTTGATGGCTCGCATCGATACCTTGATGTGACCTTGATTTCCGTATATCCCAGCTATCATGGCAGGACTTGTTCAATTCAACGCTTGCTTCGACTTTTCTTATCGATTTCCCATTAAAACCGCATACCTGCACATTGTGTACCACATAAGAAGTATCTGGATTGTGACAAGGTGATACCAGATAATATTCTCCCAATTCTTTGATCAACCAATGAGGTTCATTCTCGCTGCTCATTTGAACATAGACTATTTGATCCATAATATCAAAATTAAATAAACAGGAAAAATTAGCAAAATAATGTCAAAATAATTTCTTGAAAAGTTAGCCAAAACACAAAAATAGAACCTTTACAACACAATAAAATAAGTACTGCGTGGGATAACTGTAGAGCTACCGTCTACTAATATTCCTTTACCCCTTTTGGGACTTCCACGGCCAGTGACTTTTTTTAAAATTTTAGCATCGGGCTCCAAAATGTAGGACTCTGACTTTGTTACTCAAACTTGGGTTTTAGGATTTATTATTAAAAACAAAGAAAATTAACAATATTATAAAATTACATTAGATACCAGACCCCTCATTCATATAAGACCTTCCTTATATAGGGGATTTCAGATTACAAAAAGGGTGGTACCACAATGGTGGTACCAGCCTCAAGAGTTAATGATCAAGGCTAAATTCTACAACATTCAAAAACAAGGGTGGTACCAGATTGGTGGTACCATCCCCGATGGATAGAAAAATATAAATTGGTGATTAATTAAAATACTTTGGATAGCAAAGTCCACCGAACTTTGCTATCAAAAGTACCATAAATCTCAATTCATGTGAACTGTGAACACAGTTCACATGAAAAGGAACATTGTTCAATCTCATCGAACGAATGTTCGATGATCAACATCCTTACTCATCTCATTTCCGATCGCCCGATCACATTCCAATGCAATGATCAGGTTCGGAAATGAGCTGAGAAGAGATGATGAAGGCGATCGAAAGAGTGCTTTTTATTTGTTTTTAGAGTTTTTTTGTTAATATTTAATTTTAAAGTAATTTAAAATTAAAAGGGGATTAGAAGGGTAAAAGGAGGGGGGCCAGGGTACTACAGACCCCAAAATAATACCAAAAACACCCATCTTTTCTTGCACCGAAATATAAACCAGTCAATTTTAAGAGGAGAATAAGAGGATGGTTTTGTGGTTGAGTATCTTTTTGAATATCTTCTTCAATATCAGGTGAAATTAACATGCCATTTGTAGTAGAATACTTCATAGTTAAATAAATTATTTCCAAATAAGCTAGAGTTTCTATAGGAATGCGTTAAAAATTGGTATGCTTCAGCACTTTTATAAAGCAAATTCAATATTATTATGAAATGTAATGCTATTAATTTACATTTTAAGCATTAAATTTCAACCTTTAAAAAATATTCTAGGAATGTTTTTCGTTTGTGAATAAAACCAAGCACGAAGGAAACACAAAGTTGTTGGTGAGTGGGTGATTATGTGAGATTAGGTGGTGTGGGCCTAGATTTAAAAAAAATAGAAATGTCTTTGCTCAAAAAGCTAGACACAAAATTACCACACAAATTGTTGGTGGGCTGAAAAGGGCGCCTCATGGGACTATGTGCTCCCATTTGGCTATGATTACTTCTTCATTTTCTGACTAAGTGCACAAAGCTAAATGATCAAGAAACAATATACTCTAAAACTCTTAACTTCTACAACTGTGACCATGAGACATTCAACAATCATTTTCCAAGATTTCATGTACAAATAATAAAAAAATTTCATGTCATAAGAAAAAAACAATTTCGATTACACGCTAAAAAACATTTGAGTGGCACCACACAAATGTATAGGGTATGATTATGCTCGAAACTCGGAATAGTTATTCCATTTTTTCAAGTACTCGAAAAATGCTTAAAATTTACCCAATAATAAAAAACTTTTCGTCATGGCCAAATGGTTAGGAGTCTACGATTGCATTTTAAGGTCGCTGGTTCGAATTCATGTCCAAATTAAAATTTTCCGATTTACATAAAAAAAATTTTACTTACATACCCTATTTGTGCCGCAGATCATTTTCATGTTATTTATTTTTTCATATAGAATCGTTATGATATACAGGGTGCCCAACAAATGGCACTTTTGCAATTGTTGCAAGATTTTTTCAAATTTTTCATTTTTTAAATTTTCATCAAAATAACACTAAGGGGTTTTCTATGCGAGGAATCGATTACGCGCACTGCTGAATCATAAAAACAATTCTATGACCCTGTATTAGCCTATTTTTGCTTCAATACACACATCTCTTCCCTTAATCAGGGTCAGCTAAGCGTTTTAAGGGTTCGTGAATGCGCGCAATCGATACCTCGCATAAAAAAGCCCTATTAAAAAACTTGAAAAAATGGGCAAAAATCGCAAAACTGTCATTTTTTAGCCACCATGTTTGTATGGCTCAAAAATAAGTTTGCCTTTTCATAAATAGAAGTCAGACTTGTTCAATTTGATTCAAAAAGTAACTCCAAAAGTGCATAAATGCATAAAAGTAATTTTTAATCAAAAAATTATTATTTATAATTTTAATCAGTATTGTAAGACCCCCCTTCCCAAAATTAGGGGACCTAGCTACGAGTAAGGGCTTAGAGGGGATACCTAACAGCTAGCGGGGAACAAAGGAAGAAACCTAGCATTTTTGGAGTATAACTAGCTTGATTAGAAAAATTTTGGAGGATACTTAGCTTGATTTGAAATTTTTGGGAGGGGTCTTTTCAACACTGGTTTTAGTTGAATTTTCGTATTTTTGATCATATTTTTGCAAATTTTCATTTTTCAAGATTTTTACTTTTTTTATTTTGTTATAAAGTTTCTGAAAACCGAAACAAGTCGAAATCGAACAGCCAAAACCGAAAGCGAATGGTAAAACGGATAAAGTCGAAATCGAGATTAATTGGTAAAAACCAATAAAATTGAAACCGATCAACCCAAAATCGAAAAAACGAAACCGAAAAACCTAAAAAGTCGAAACCGAAAGAAACTCTACATGAATATAGCATTTCAACATTTTTTATGAAGCACTGAAATTCCCTTTTGCCCCTTAAATGATCAAAAAGCGAACAAGTGTCCAAAAAAAGTCTATATACTTCATGAATATGTGGCAACTGCATTCAAGTAATTAAATTTATAGATTTTTATAATAAAGAAAGATGTCCTTTATGCTTAAAATCTAGTGGTGGTGAAAATTGGTGTCTTGCAATACTCAGAATAGGGAAGAAGTCAATTTTTTAAATAGCAAATTATTATAGTCCAAAAAATAACTTCAAACGCAAAAAGACTAGAATAATTATGAAGAAAATCAAACATTTTATGATGTCAAGTAATTGGGGGGGGGGTTTAAATATTTGTTAATAATTGGAGTCTGATATTTTTTTAAATGTGAAATTATAAGAAAAAATTTTGTTGAAATTTTTTATTATAGCGATATCGACCCTTAAAAAGTAAAGGTAAAAAGAAAGTTTGGACCCTTTCTCAACCATTATTCATGTAAGAACATGAAACATGGTCGAAAAGTTTAAAATTAAATAAAACGAATTCTTTTNTTTTTTATTATAGCGATATCGACCCTTAAAAAGTAAAGGTAAAAAGAAAGTTTGGACCCTTTCTCAACCATTATTCATGTAAGAACATGAAACATGGTCGAAAAGTTTAAAATTAAATAAAACGAATTCTTTTCGTAGAAAATATTTCGACTCCATATTTTTTATCATAGAGCAACTGTTAAACTAATAAAGTATGGGAGGATTTGATCTGAAACAATTCCTATAATTTTTACGAGCGCTTTAGTGAAAAAAGCAGACTTTTCACTAAAAAGCGCGTTAAAATTATAGGAATTGTTTCAGTTCAAATTCTCTCAAACTTGTTTAGTTTAATAGTTGCTCTATCGGTTAAAAAATTTATTATAAAAATGCATTATTTAAACATTGAAAAATTTTTTCAATGCTTGTTTAACAACAATACTCAAAATATTTGACCCAAAAACCACTATAATGTTATTTTTGTGAAAATTATATGAATCCCCTGAGAATAAAAAATTAGTTAACCCTTCAGATTTCTTCAAATCTTTCGTCGATTGATCACGTTTGAAAACATTTACCACTTGTTAAAGGGGGAGTTCAAATCATGGCCAGGTAGAAATTTGTTTAAAATTTTTAAAAATGACATTTCTAGGGTAAANATCACGTTTGAAAACATTTACCACTTGTTAAAGGGGGAGTTCAAATCATGGCCAGGTAGAAATTTGTTTAAAATTTTTAAAAATGACATTTCTAGGGTAAATTTTATGCAAAAGATCGATTGGGATAGGTTTCGAAGCGTGAAAATGCTTCTTTGACCCTGGTTCAGGGAATGAAGGTCGTGTATTGAAGTGAAAATCGAAAAATTTGGGTTTGTAAACAAAAAAGACCCTCCCGAGGTAATTTTATGCGAGGAATCGATTGCGAATATTTCTGGATCATGAATACGTTTCTTGGCTTTGATTCAGGGAAGAATTCGATGTATTGAACAGATCTAAAAAATATTTTCAAGTATTGGCTTGCAATTTCTACAAAGAATAAGTTCAGTCATAAATGACTGTTTTTATGTGTGAAATAATTGTCTTTTATATTTTCGCTTCACTATATCAAATTCTCACCTGGACGAAGGTCAAGTAAATGTATTCATGATCCAGAATTATTAGCAATCGATTCCTCGCATAAAATTACCTCAGAGAGGTCTTTTTTTGTTTACAAATCCAAATTTTTCGATTTTCGCTTCAATACACGACTTCTATTCCCTGAATCAGGGTCAAGGAAGCATTTTCATGTTTCGAAACCTATTCCAATCGATATTCGCATAAAATTTACCCTAGAAGTGTTTTTTTTAAATTTAAAAAAAATTTCTAGCTGGCCATGGCTTGTCCTTTAAGGGAGGAGAACCTTGCGGAAACAGTTTCTGAAATGAACATTTCATTATAGAAAATAAGTATCTAAATAAACAGTGTATTTTCAATAATCGCGTATTTTTAACTAATAATTTTGAAATTGAGAGTCATGTTTTGAGATGTAATTGCTTGCGAGTTTCCTTTTTTTTATTGATTCTCAGTTGAAGCAAAAGAGTTAAATAAGTAACCGTCATTGAATTGTCTAAAAAATTATGTTTTATAGCAGGTTTCGGATTAAGAATTTTAAGATCACTGCCAAAGAAGCAAAAAAAATTCAGTTGGCGTCATTATCCAAGGAAAAGAATAAGACATGACGATCTTGTGGCTCTTGATAAAAAAGTAAATTTTTTAAAAGCATTTGATAGTGTCAAAAAATTTCAAGAAGTCTACTTTTGGGGAGTTGACACTATATGATAGAACATTTTTTGCACTACTTGGAAATCTAACTGTAAAAAGTTATGAGCGAAACAATGTTACGAAAAAAATTCAAACAAGTTTAAATATTGAAGCAAAAAAAAATCAACAAGCATCAGGCAAAATCAGATTGTTTATTGAAACGATTAATATAACATAGCAAAAAAATTTTCAAAAAAAGGTTAGTTATAGCAGGGATTAATAATAAAAAAGTATTAGTAATAACTAATAAATTTGTAACGGGGAGCATCGCACGGGAGTGCCGCTCCGAGTCACAATCCCCCCCCCCAAAGCGCTTGGCTCCCGGTACTCCATTTGTAAACAAAATAGTCATTTTCTTGTAAGTTTTTAAAGTTTCAACAAACTAGCCACGCCATTAGCGTGGCTAGTTTGTCAAAGCTTTCAAAGATATTAATTATTAAAAAATAAGTGACTTGTNTCATTTTCTTGTAAGTTTTTAAAGTTTCAACAAACTAGCCACGCCATTAGCGTGGCTAGTTTGTCAAAGCTTTCAAAAATATTAATTATTAAAAAATAAGTGACTTGTAACACTTGTTAATATATTTTAAAAAATTTACAATAAATGTAAAATTTATTCATTATTAAGTTAAAATAAAACACAACATGCAATTTAAAAATTAGGTCCCGAAATATTATGAGTCGCGTCAGAGCTAAGCACACCACTTTTGTTAATTTGAAGCTGAAGCAAAATTGTTAAGTATGTAATTGTCAAAGAAATCGTCTAGAAAAACATTCATTAAAAATAAAAAATCCAAAAAGGGACACTCTGATATTTGGTTTTAGATGGACATGTCCTTGAGTTCCCGGTAGCTTGGATAGATAAAAATGTATTTTTTAAATTTCGTCAATTGATATTATAGTTTAAAAAATTATTTTGCAAAAGAGTAGGGTGAGTCTGCATAGATGCCTCTCCCCTGTATACGAAACGATCCAAAAATTACTGTCAAAATCAACGGCTTTGTAACAATCGCAAAACCCCAGACAGAAATCCCCAGATTAGCATGATCTACATGTGAGACAAAAACGCTCGCAATTTGGTAAGTCTTCTCATCATATGGCTTCCATATATTTGCATTGTTATATAAAATGTTTCGGACCTCTTGGATCTAAATTTAAGAAAAAACTAGCTCTTATTTTTTAGAAAAGGTTCAAATTACGGCTGTGTGAACTCTCGCGGGGATTGCAGTTAGACCAATCAATTGGAAACAACAGAATATTGGGGCTGGCAGAATGAAAATGGTGTTCTCCCAAGTAGCTGATGTAAAAAGGCTAATTACACTGAAGATTGTCGTTGGGATATTTAGGCCGATCATGCAAAAAGTATAGACCTAAATTAGTGCATATGGAGAGAGCTTTGGTTTGGAGCAAACCTCAAAGGTGCTATCTATTGTCCGGACCATTCTTGCCATTTGGATATGTTTTGAATATTTATCAAGCAATTGTTCACTTAATTTGGAAGAATCTTGTCCAACCTGAATTTATTAAACAAGAGGAAAAAAGTCGAACTCAGGTAGAGCAGTTGTTAGATAAAGCGCCCGTCCGGTACTACTAAGTAATAGAGTTGGATCCCGTCTCGAAATCCCAAGAATTTATGGCTATAAATCGCGAAAACTAATCCCCCGAATCCCAGTTCCGTCCTATCCCGAATCCCAAAGCCTTCTTGAATAGTCTTTTTGAAGAATTTTTGTGAAAAAAAGTCATTTTTTAGTGAAAAACAAGTTGAAAAATAGACATTTTTTCATAAATTTTCAAAATCAAAAAAACATTTGGTCCCTCAAGGGAGAAATTGTCGGTTATTGTATTTATTTGTCATAAAACTCTCTCACTGAGGCTGAAAATTTTTTAAATGACATATTTAATCCATCAACTACACCCCTAGTAATAAAATATAAAAACTCTTCATCAATTACACCCCTAATACCTCACCACTCATATGACATGTTCTCAGTACGCAATAGTTAATCAGTGTCCTAATTACACCTATGATAAGTGATCGCTTAATCACTTCTTATTATATTTTATGTTTTGTATTCTCAGCTGTTTGCCTAATTGTAATGTGTAGCTTCTGAACGATGCTTGACGACGGAATCTCGATGTCTTAAAGCCTAGAGAACTCCAAATCCTTCACTGGTCCGGGAAGCCGCTATGTTTTGTTTCGGCGCTTCTATGTTTTGAGAATGCAGCAGTCCGATCATATTCCACTCAGACAAGGACTATGTTGTGATTCGGCGGCAAGAATGCTGTGAAACGGGAGGAGCTGTAAGCCTTATTTCATCTTGCATCAGGCTTATGCATCGCTTAATCCAAAGAAGAGCAGAGACCGATTTGGAGCTCATTCGATGCGGCTACAGAGGTCGAAGATGGTGACCTGCTCTCTTCTTTTTGCTTCAATTTAACGAGTTTACGCGCGTTTAAACTTGATTAACTCTTTTAGGGGCCGGCGCTTGCACTTGTGTAATGAAGTCTAACCAACTTCACATCGCTATCAAAGCTATCAAGCAACAAGCTATCAACCGATTCTTGATCCATCGAAGTCGAAGGCCCAACTTATTTTCTACAATGACATATTTAATAAAATAAAAATCCTGAAACTTAATTCCGTCCGAATCCCGATAGTTTTGACTTTGTTCGTTCCGAAAAATGCCGTACTGATCATGATACCAATCTCGACCTCGGGATCCAACACTACCTCGTAAACCCTCAAGCCAACAAAATAGGGAAAGAGGAGTATATGGAAGGGGGAATTATCAAGTGGGGAGACAGCTCATATCTTTCCTTGAGATGTCAGTGTATAAGTATCACCTACTTCTTCAAGTTCCTGATTAAATCTGATAAATTTTCCATGCAATATTATACAAAATATGATATAGAAAATTAGCACAATCAACCAAATCTCAATTCCAAGATAATTAATCAGAATAAAAAGATATCGTAAATTTTTTAATTGATATGCCTAAATTCATAAAATCAAAATCAGCGTTTAAAAAAATTAAGTTATGCATAAAATTATATGAGGCCATTGGAGTTCTGTTTAAGAGACACTTTCTCGAGAAGTCGAAGATGGGCCCAATGGCCAGGCGACAATGTTTGAAGGTTCTCGCCCGTCCTCGACCTGAAATGTTTTTTTATATACTCGGTGAGTAAATGCAAACGCCGTTGGAATTAGTTCCGTAGCCTTCGTGGTTTCGGAGATACGCATATGGGCCATTTGGCCATATTTCCATTTTCTACCCAAAAGTTTTAATGGACAAGGTGTACCTTAATTAAATCCGATTTTTACGATCAAGGTGTCGTTGGAAAGCTGGTGATCTGCGCTACATAATGGTATATTAACTTTCCCCCAAACAACATGTTTTTGCTGAAAAAATTGCGTTTTTATCGAAAAACTCCCTAAAATCGGACCCCCAAAAATGCCTTTTAAGGCACTAAACCCTATCATAAAAGCTCGACTGGGCTTAGATTCATCTATATAAAGTTGCAACAATATCTATAGTTGCAACAATATTATCTTATGGTCAAATCAATAAGATCAGAGGGCGCCCAAAAATGTCTCCATGTCTCCAACTGAAAGAGGTCAAAAATTGAAAATTTTTTAAATTGGCGAAATTTGCCATAATTTATATATATTCGGAAAATTCATGAAAAACGGAGCATTTTTTTGTTTTTACAGTAAATTCTGAATCGCTACCGTTGTCGAGATAATCGTGTTTGAAGTTGGCGATTTTTTGAAATTGGTTTTGAATTTGAATTTCCCGTCAATCCCTGATTTTCAATTTTTCAGCGAACACAATCTTTAGGATATTTGGATTTTCGATTAAAACAATTCCAAAAGGAGATGGTAGTGCTGATCCCAGCGCGTCCTAACTTACAAGGAAACAGCAAGTTCTGCCACGCTCGGATTTTCATGAAACAAAAGCACAAAAATAGGCAAAAATATTATCGAAAAAATCTGTGCAAACGACCTTCTCCGCTCAAAAAACCAATTTTGAATGAGTGCAAAAAGAATTCGACTCCAAAAAATTGGCATGTTGAAGAATTCAAGCGTGGAAAACCAAAATCCGAGTTTGGCAGAACTTGTGGTTCCCGTGGACCTGCTCTTGCTTTGAATCTTGGAACTAAGGACATGGACGATAGAATCGATAGAACAGTCGAACAGCCAAATAAACTACCGTATTTCCTCTAAAATAACCCCGGGGGTTATTTTTTTCAACCCCCTTGAAAGGGGAGAGGTTATTTTGAGGGGAAGGTTATTATTTTTACATGTCAAAAATTGACGAAAAATTGCCTAAAATTTTGACAAAAAATTGTAAAAAATAGGCATTTTTTGTTAAAAAATTGCATTTTTGATGAAAAATGGCAACACGTGGACATTTTTCATGAGAAAAATTTTCTGGGAGGTAAAACCCCCGAAATTTCGGGGGTTACAAAATAGAAGATTGAAAAAGACGCTGGGGGAGGGGGGTTATTTTTTTCAACCACCCTCGAAAGGGGAGGGGTTATTTTAGAGGAAATACGGTATATCCTTACATCAATTGCTTCAATATTAAGCATTATATATTCATATTGTCCTATTGCAACAAAATAAGCCAATAGTCCAAAAATTACAGTGAACAATGACAAAGAAAAGCTCATAAACATGATTGTAAGCTTGATTGATTTCAGGGTTGCACGATCTTGATCAGATGGCCATGTGATGTTAGCAAAAAGACAATCTATATGTCCTCTGGATTGCCAATAAATGATAAACATCTAGAATGAAGGTGTAGTTAAGGGAGATAAAGGATTATTATGATTTCTCTTCTAAAATGTCCACAATGCCGTAGCAGACTCCTCGTAAATGGAGGGGGCAGTAGCAGAAGTGGTTGCATCGATCGGAAAAAGTAAAAAATATAGTGAAAAATCAAAAATTTTTCACTAAGGCAACAACCCCCTTATGTTTTTCTTCCTTATGGGTTAGAATGGGGGATGCAATAGTGTTCTATTGCAACAAAATAAGCCAATAGCAACGGCACCCATCGCAACCCCTTTTCTACACTGAATGTCCAAAATTTTCAAACTTTTAAACAAAAATCTCATTTTCCTGAGCATTTTCAGCTTAAAAATAACTATTTAAAAAATTCTTATAAAACACTTTTAAAAAATCCAATTAAGATAAATAATAACAAACAACTTTAAGCAAGCGCATATTTAAGGGGTGAGTCAAAGGGCTTAGGCTTAAGCTTTACGGCTTAAGCCTAAGCCTAAAGCCTAAGTCTAGGCCTTAGCCTAAGGCAGAAAAAAATTTTTAGGGAGAAAAAAAAATTTAGGAAGAGAGAAAATATTTGCCGAGAAAAAATATTTTAGGTGAGACAAAAAATGATTCCCGAAAAAATATAGGTGAGAAAAAATATTTTAGGTGAAAAAAATATAGGTGAAAAAAAAATATTTTAGGTGAGAAAAAAAATAATTCCCAAAAAAAATTACTTAAATTCACTTGAGGGATGCCAAGTAGTGATGCGTCGAAATCGCAATTTCGATTTCGGATTACGGACCCAAATTTCGATTTCGATATTTACGATTTTGGAAAATCGAAAATTCGATAAAATCGAAGCGAAGACCAAAAAAACTTAAGGGTTCTCCCTTATGTTTTTGCGCAAAATTTTTGGAACTATTTTTTGAAAATCATCACCTTTTACTTAAAATTGATTTGGCGAGCAGACGGACAGATACTTACCATAGCCAAAGCTGACTGCACTTTAAAACTGAGTACAAAAATCGTGCTTGCAGTTTTTTCATCTGGTTTATCCAGTGAAGATAGATAATAACCCATATATCCAGCTTGATATGATACTAAAATTGGTTTTTTGCGCTTAAAAGGGGGGGGGGGTAAAATTGCGGTACGTTGAAGGCCAAAAAAATCTGTTTTTGAATTTTTGCAAAAAATGACCCTACTACCC
>OZJO01009053.1:0-11722 GCA_900406225.1 Acrobeloides nanus
ATTATGTCTAACTCAATCATGAACTCATATTGTCTTTTAACGCTGATTTGGGGGGGGGGGTCAGCTTAAAGGATTTTAGGGGAAGGGATCCGCTTAAAGGGGTTTGACTGTAGCAACTAATTCGAAAAACGTATTCTTATATTTTTATTCTGAGTAATTTTACGTAAAAATTATGAAAATTCAGTACTAACGCTTTGTGAATGTTCCTTGTAAGTAGAAAAAGTTAGACATAGCGAAGTTGCTTTAAAATTGTTGACCATAGTAAAATTACCTACTAAATTTTGAGTATAGCGAAAATGCCTAGAATAATTTTTAGTGTTCAAAAAATATTAGTGCTGGGAAGATATTTTTAGTGCTGAAAAAATTATTAGTGCTGAAAATATTTTTTGTGCTGAAATGTGCTATTTTTCCTGTGCTGACAAAAATATTTTTAGTGATGAAAAAAATATTAGCGTATTAGTATTAGAATAATAAATGACGATGTGATATCTAATCTATCACGATAAAATCTACGATTCACACACTAATCGGTATTCGAAAATCTTCCACAGTATACATATTGACACAGAGGAATGTACTGAAGCGAAAAGCCAAACATTATAAACTTCAAAATGCGCCGTTTTAGCTAATTTCATCTAGTCGGGGGGGGGGAGGAGAGGTTGGTTATGTGTAACATGGTTAGAATTCAAGTTTGTCTTAAGGTATACCCACTACATGTAGTGGCACCCCTATCCACAGCGCACGAAAATTGAAAGAAATTTAATATAAAATTTTGAATTCTAATGCCAGTTTCGTGTTCTCGATAGTCACCCCCTCCTCCCGAATACACGAAATCAGCCGCTAAAACGGCATATTTTTTGAAATTGATAATGTCTAACTTTTCGCTTCAATACATTTTATCTGGATTAATGTGTAAAGCGTGGGAGATGTTTGAGTATATATTGGACTTCAGAGGCGTGTCTAGGATTTTGTTTCTTAGATTTTAGGATGGTCCGCCTAATTAAAAATTCATTTAAAGAAATTTTCAGTTGGAGGCATATCCCCTTGACCACCACTAGATATGTCAAGTTGGAGTTCGAATAGTGAACCAGTTTTTTGAAATTTATGAATTTTTTCGTACTTAGTCTTTCCCTGGATGTATTTATTTTTATACATCTCTGTTCACAACTTCCGGAAGATCTTGTACAAGATGTTGTGCACCTAGAACCAGACGGACAAGTTGAGTCACCGCAAGCTAAATTTTCTTTAAAATAATTATAAAAAACTTAGCTTTCATTTACAAACATAAATAAATTCGATTTTTCGATCAATTTTAAGAAGAAAAAAGCTATTTTCATCGCTATTTTACATAAAAACAAAATCATCCAAAGAGATCGAAAATGGAGAAAAGTGCCAGAGCGTTTTAAAAAATTTTTCAAATTTTGTGGCAGTTTTTTCTGTATACCAGTTATTTGTGCCTAGACTGTATTAAAATTGCATAAAATAAAAATATTAAATGTGTACTAAGATTCTAGCGTGCCGTTTATGTAAGCTCATCCTCTCCAAATTATTAGAATCTACTGATTACAGTTTATGGATGTAATTACTCGATTCGGTTGGCAGTTTACGGATAACTATAGGCCTTATGTTACAACGATCGCTGAGCATGCAGGCTCCGTTGGAATGTCTGATATAGCCTTGCACACAATGACACCCAGAAAAGCATTCATTGCATACTAACTAAAATAGGAATATTTTTTAATATAGGATATCTAAAATCTCAAAATTCGATCAGAAACTGAATCTGAACGGAACGGATCCGGATCAAGTTTAGATACAGATCCGCTATTGGATCCGGATCCTTTTGCATATATTCTATTTCACCGATAAAGTAAAGCCGATGTTTGCGATTTTGAGCAATTTTTTCAAATTTTTTAAGTATTTAAATTTTCACAAAAATAACTCTATAGGGGTTTTTCTATGCGAGGAATCGATTGCGCGCATTGCCGGATATTAAAAATGCTTCCTGACTCAGAGAAGAGATGTGTGCATTGAAGACTAATACTTGGTCAGGGAAGCGTTTTCATGGTCTGGCAATGAGCGCAATCGATTTCCTCACATAGAAAAGCCCTTATAGGGTTATTTTGGTGAAAATTAAAAAATTTTGAAAAAATTGCGAAAATCCACTTTTTTGCCTCATACTATAATTCTAAGAATTTTTTCGAAAATTTTTGGAAAATGTTTTTTTAATTTTTGAAAAAATCATTTGAAAATTTTTTTAAATCATTATAAAATTAGAAAAATCCTTAGAAAAAATTTTTTCTTGAGGTTTTTTTGAAAAAAATTTTTTAAGATTTTTGATATCATTCGACTTCTCTCATCGAGCTGAGACGATTGCCTTTGGTCCGAAGTCCCAGGGATTGGCCCATTGATTTTGCATTACATTACAGACGGAAATTTCTCCTTTAAAGGGAGGAGGGTAACAATCATGAAGAATCTCGAAAAGAAATTTTTTTTGAAAATTTTTGAAAAAGATACGTTTCTAGTGATAATTTTATGCGAGAAATCGATTCCGCGCATTCGCGAAGCATGAAAACGCTTCCTTGACCCTGATTTAGGGAATGGGATGGGTGTATTGAAACGAAAATCAAATATTTCGGATTTTTATGAGAAAACCGTCGATTCTTAGGTTTTTCTAGGCGGGGAATCGATTGTGCACATTCCCGAAACATGAAAACGCTTCCTTGACCATGTTTCAGAGACTGTAAATGCTTCCTTTAGCGAAAAAAAAACAAAAAACCAAGATAAACGATACGAAAAAATCCAAAATTTTGAATAAAATCTAAAGGAAGCATTTACAGTCCCTGAAACATGGTCTCTTAAAAATCCAAAATGTTTGATTTTCGCTTCAATACACTCACCCTGAATCAGGGTCAAGGAAGCGTTTTCATGCTTCGGGAATGCACGGAATCGATTTCTCGCATAAAATTACCCCTAGAAACGTATCTTTTTCAAAAATTTTCTTTTCTAAATCCTGCCATGATTGTTATCCCCTTTAATAATATTAGATGATAGGCAAAATTTTTCATGTAATTTTATGGATCTAGAAATTTAAGAATATAAGAAAATAATAGTTACATTTTGATTTTCACAAGTTCCTTCACAAACGCAATCAGTAAAAACTTCATTAGATGCACATCCTAAATTTTTTAGACTATTTTTTGAATTAAAGAACCAGTCTACTCGGACAAAACGCTAAGAAAAAATTATATATTCAGAAATTTCATGAAAAACAGAGCATTTTGTGAATTTACGATAATCAAAAATAAGTCAAAAAATAACTTCTATAAAAGAGACATAGAAAACACCAAAAGTAGTCCCCTAACTCCCCTTGATAAATAATTTGCCTGATCCTGATTCGTTTATATGTACTGAAGCGAAAAGATAAGGCCGAGTTACGTATCATTGGTACTTTAGGAAGCAAGTTCAAAGGCCGACAGTGTTTCGTTCTGAAAAATTACTTACGTGCTTTCTTTCCAACATGCGTACTAACTGATGATGAACGAGTACCCATACATGCTTTACATTTATTTAAATTTATCAACAGACATAGAAAAATTATAAAAATGTTCATCATAAACAATTTTAAAACATTAGGTTGTCAATAAGTTCTTTTGCAAACAAAAAAAGTTGCGCAGCACTTAACCAGTGTGACGAAGCGGATCAGTCAAAAAAACCTATTAAACAACGTAATAAATTAAAGCTTTCACAAATCGCTTAGAACATTAGATAAAAGAGATGTCACTTTCAATTCGTCTTATTTTCACTGTTTTTCTTTTTTTATTTGTTGGATCTTAAGAATTTGGGTCGTCAAGTCTATTCTTTATTCTTTCCGGTTAAAAATTAGAAGAAAACAAGCGTATAAAGGAATGTCACCCCCAGGACGTGCCACCACCCTGAAAATGAGTTGAACATTTCCGACAAAAACCGAGCAATAGAACGTTTTATTACTTATTGCTGATAATTATTTATGGGTTATTTTATGCGAGAAATCGATTCAGCGCATCTCTGAAGCGTCAAAATGCATCCTTGACCATCATCCTTGAAAAATTATGTTTCTACCGCAACGCTTCGGTGATGCGCTGAATCGATTTCTATAAAATAACCCATAGAACGATGATTTTAGAAGAAAAATCCCAAATTTTCATATTTTCGCTTCAATATAAAACACTCATTTCCCTGAATCAGAGTCAAGGAAGCATTTTCACGCTTTGGGAATGCGCGCAATCGATTTTTCGCCTAGAAATTACCCTAAAAAGTCGGTTTTTAGAAGAAAATCGGAAATTTTTTTTCTATTTTCGAGATTAGGTAATTTTTCGAGATTTGTTACGCTCCCTTTAATTTATTCATGGTAAGAACGTGAATTTCGATCCTGAATCAGGACTGAATAATGAAGATTCATAAATATTTGAACCCCCTATATTCTGAGCTTTTAAATGACCCCTCGTTCGATCTCTAATTCGGTTCCTATGGCGAGATAGATCAGTTTTCTATTTTCGCGTCACTACACAACTAAATTTGAACATGACTCAACAATGAACGAGCCAATTTCGAGGTGGCTTGGTAAATAATTATCAGCAATAAGTAATAAAACGTTCTATTGCTCGGTTTTTTGTCGGAAATGTTCAACTCACTTTTTCCCAAGTCTCAGGGTGGTGTGGGGAGGAATCAGGAATGGGGCACCACAAGCTATTGGGGCACTTATTGCCTAAATGAAAAAATTGATATTTTATATAGAAAAATTAAAAAAATAGATCATTTTTTATTAAAAAATAGTGAATTTTTGATAAAAAATGACATTTTTTCAAAAATCTTTCAAAATTTTCAAAACTTAAAGGACCAGTTCGAGCGGAAAAGTGTCCTTTTGTTGATATTCGCAAAGTTCATGAAAAATGGAGCATTTTTTGTTTTTATAGCAAGCTCTGAATTGTTATCGTTGTCGAGATAATTGCTTGTGAAGTTGGCGATTTTTGAAATTTGTTTATTACAACGAAATTAACAAATCCGTTGTAAAACATGTACTTGTTTACTACAAATGTACCTGTTTACTACAATAATTTGTAACTTGCTACCATTGAAAATTGAGTATTGAAGAGATTATTCAAAATTATCTGATTAATCGCTTCAACAAACAACTTTTAATTGATGCATGTTAAAAATTATCGTAGAAACATTCAGGTACATGTTTTCGTTGCAATAAACAAATGTCAAAAATTGCCAACTTCACAAGCAATTATCTCGACAACGATAACAATTCAGAGCTTGCTATAAAAACAAAAAATGCTTAATTTTTCATGAACTTTCCGAATATCGACAAAAAGAAGCAACTTTTTTCCGCTCGGGCTGGTCTTTTAAGGGGATTTTTTCCGGCTTTCGGCCGTAATAGAGGGAGCACCGGTTAAAAACAAATGGACGCAAGCGGGGACCTGCGAGCTTAACAAGCAGTGCAAGCATAGAGTCCTAACCATTTGGCCATAACGGTTTGTTCCTGGGTCACTTTTTGCCCAATTTGCTCCGTCGTGGGTATTCTTAGTCGTGATCTGTAATTTATTTTTAAATGTCTAATGTTGTCGTTTTTAATCTTCTTTTAATCTTCAGACATTTATCTTGTTAAGAAATATTTTTTCCCATTATATTCAGCATAAAAACTAATTGGAATTTTCAAAAATTTGAAATATTAAAAAAAATTTATTTACAATAAACTATTTACATAATTTCCTAAAACCAGGGGCATAACCGATTTTTTCAAAATGTATATTTTAAAGACTTAACAAATGAATGATTCGAATAGCCATTTGAGTTTGTTGAAAATTATTGTCGGAAAAATTTTGGACCTAACCTTTAGGCTGTAGGAACAAAAAAAAGAGATTTTTCTAAAAATATATTTTTTTCGTGTACTAATTTTGCGCGCAAAAGATTCCTCAGAAAATTTGATGGAGAGGTGGGAGCCTCCTTATGAGGGGAGAGGCAGCAACCTCATAAAGGCTGAAAGTGCTTTTTTCGGAAATTGGCTTGTTTTGACTAATCCAAAAAATAGATTTTTCGAAAAATTGACTTTGCCGATTTTTGAGCTTTTTAACTTTGCAGCTTAAGAGTTATGTCAAAATTTTTTTTATCAAAAAATTGATCAAACTCATATATATGATATTCGTATACATATCTTCATTTTTTAATCTTTAAACGAAGATTTTGTAAATCCTGGCTATGCACCTGCAGATTAAAAAAATAAGACGCATTTGAGAACACGCTTATTTAAAAAATCAACAAATTTCAAAAATTTTAACTTGGCACTATTGAATTGGGTAAAACATATTGTAACATATCCACCAAAAACGGTGTAGCAGATGGGATATCAAGCTAAATTTTATAAAATAAATGAGGAAATCGATACATAATTTTTTGTAAAGGACATTTTTCTGATCATTTTTGATTTTTAATCTATTCTGTGAAAATGTCACAGCGTACCAAAATTCCGAAAAGGTGTAGGTAAGGGTCAAAACTTAAACAAATTTCGCCAATCGACTCAGCTCGTCGAGCGCTTCAAAATTAGTACCATATCATGAGATTTTGAGGGTTTACCCATGATCGAGTGACTTTAGTCACTCGAAATTTTTCAAAATTTTGACCCTTGTTACACCTTTTTGGAATTTTGGTACGTCGCTGTGTATTCTTGCTTATATAACGCTGATATTCGACTTCAACGTTTAACAAAATTTTGGGTTGACGATTTTCGTGATCATGGGCCTTTTTCTAGCATAAAGAGGAGTAATGCTCGAAAATCAATAACAAAAATCTCTTTTTTAATTTTTTTAAATGTCCGAAGTAATGAAAGATAGATACCTCATCATGATTCAACTTTCCATAGAAAAACTGCATCCAAGATGCAAATTGTTTAATGCTCTAAAATTTTTTTATAATTTATAAAAAAAATTTTAAATTTTTTACATGAACAAAAGAATACTGCATTTCTCTATGATTTATAATGTTATAACATGATGCTACAATATCATTAACCACTATATCACTTGTCAGCGTCATAGGTGCGTACAAGCCTTTTTCATAAGTATGCTCTTTTTTAATAACCTTGATTAGATACATTTCGAAATTTTGGTTCTAAATTTATCTATTTAGAGGAAGATTTATCAGCTGAGCCCATATTTGAAAACGAGCCATTTTGAAAGCCGTCAAAATGCATATTTTGAAATTCCTCGTTACGTGCCTGTATCGTAAAATATACCTTATTATATACTTGATCAACAACATAGAGACAATCATTAACATCTACTTTTTCCGCATAAACTGGATTTATAGGCAAATCTTCTATTGTAATGTTCTTAAACCTGGATTCGCAAGAAGATTTATAAATGAAATGTTTATTAGTGATCTTAAGAGTTTTGCCATCTTCTAAGGTAAATTTGATAAAACTGGTGTATGCAGAAGGTAATCTATGAATCCAAGATTCCATTGGAGTATAAATAATCTAGAATTTTGCTTTTAAATATTGCATGCAGCCTCTTGGAATTGCGTACCATTTGGTTTTTATATCGGTGTTGCATCACACTCAAAAGCGGTTTTAGGGGATTAAAATTTTTCAAAAAAATTATTAATGCCATAATTTTTCCCTAACAAGAGAGGGTTCCGAACTGCCCGNCTTGGAATTGCGTACCATTTGGTTTTTATATCGGTGTTGCATCACACTCAAAAGCGGTTTTAGGGGATTAAAATTTTTCAAAAAAATTATTAATGCCATAATTTTTCCCTAACAAGAGAGGGTTCCGAACTGCCCGATTGCTTTTCAAAAATTTCTTTCGTCATATTGTAGAGGCCTCCAAAATGGATTCGGAGGGCTGAAGCTACATACCTCCTAAATTTTGGACCGAGATGCATGATGGGGGATAGACCCACTTCCATTGGTCACGTATGACCAGGGGTTTGTGTGAAATTGAAAAATTTTTTAGAGAATTGGTTAAAAAGTGCTTGTATTTTTATTTTAAAATGAAGAATTACCTCATTGTCAGTTTTATTCGGAGACAATACCCAATCTTCTAATGATAATTCATCCATTCTTATATTTTTTCCGTCTACTGTTCTCACTTTCGTATCCGCGGTGAAGCATGAAAACTGGTTACAACAATTTGAATAACATGAGCAAGTTTGACATCCACAATTGCATCCGTTGCAATTGTTGACAGGGTAGTAGTAAGATTGTTGAGTACAACAGCTTGAATAACAGGAGCAAGTTTTACAACTACAATCGCATGTGTTGCAAGTGCTGGCAGAGTAGGAGTAAGATTGTTGAGAGCAACAGCTCGAATAACATGAACATGTTTTACATCCGCAATCGCACGTGTTGCAATTGTTGGAGCCTATCATAGGGAGGAAAGAACGTCGAATTTCCTATTGAAATTAGCATATGTACAGGGTGGACTTTATTTTCCTTTATTCAATTATAAATCGTGGAAAATTTTCGAGCAGGATCTTGTAAGTCGTTGTAACCGTGTTGTAACGCTCAGACAAGAGCTCAGGCAAGAGCGCGTTACAATGGAGTTAGGATCGCCACAAGCACGGCACAAGCTATCGTACGAAAGTACGACGGCCCCACAAGCTAGCGTACGAAGTCATTGTACGATCGTAAAATTAACATAAGGGTACGACGAAATCGCCACAAGCGGTCGTACGATCGTACGACAACTTGTGGCGATTTCGTCGTACCCTTACGTTAATTTTACGATCGTACGATGACTTCGTACGCTAGCTTGTGGGGCTGTTGTACTTTCGTACGATAGCTTGTACCGTGCTTGTGACGACCCTAACGGTTGCAACGACTTTTTCGTTGTAGCGCGCTCTTGCCTGAGCTTGATTTTCAATAAAATCGTGTGTATTGATTGGTAGAACATTGGAAAACAAATTATCAGTCGAGAAGCATATAAATGTTTGAAAATTCATTGAAAAACAGGCAAAGTCAAGAGCGCGTACAACGGAAAAATCGTTGTATCCGTGACAACTTCGTTGTAATGATTCCGTTGTAACATGTTCTTGCCTGTGCTCTATCTTGAGCATTGTAACCGATTACAACGCTCTTGCCTGATTTTGCTTAGTCCCTAAGATTTTTTATGTGTGAAGTTTCTTGAACAGTTTTTTAGTCCAAGTTTAGCAAATTCCCAGAATTTTTCCGATCTTTGTTACACAAAGCTACCTTGTCATTATCTGAATCATCTTCAATTTCTATACACTTCACTGCTGTTTTTTTCTCAATATTATTATCTTCTGCTCCAGTTCGAGCGGCATCCAGAGCATTTTGATTTGGATTTGCATTTGGATAAAGAGCTGCAAGTTGCTTTTGAAGCAATTTTTCACCTAATTCCATTGTAATCGTATTCTTTAATTTTTCGATTTCTTTTGATTCTTCTTCGGATTTCGTCTTATGATTATGACTATAAGGATGTTTATTATGTCGTTTTTCCTTATCACGATAACTTTCTTCTTCAGAATATTCATTCGATTCATGTCTTCGACGATTTTTCTCGGATCTATCGTATTTATTGTCGTGTCTTTTTTCGTAAGAATCTCTGTGCTGCTTATGCTGAGGTCGTTTTTCTTCTAAACTTTCACTTGATTCATATCTTCGATGCTTTTCCCTTGATTCTGCATATTTATTGTTGTGTTTTTCTGTAGAATATTTGTGAGATTTACGTTGAGGTCGTTTTTCTTCGTCACGATGTCTTTCTTCTTCGNCTGCATATTTATTGTTGTGTTTTTCTGTAGAATATTTGTGAGATTTACGTTGAGGTCGTTTTTCTTCGTCACGATGTCTTTCTTCTTCGGAACCTTCATTCGATTCATATCTTCGATGATTTTCCCCGGATTCTTCGTACTTATTGTCGTATTTTTCTTCGTAAGAATTTTTGTAGCGTTTATGATGAGGCCGTTTTTCTTTACGATGACTTTCTTCATCGGAAACTTCATTCGATACATATCTTCGTCTATTTTCCCAAGATTTGTCGTACAGGGTGTTTCAGTACAAAATACCCTGTAAGATTTATCTATATTTTGGCAAAGTTAACGAATTTCCAAATGCGGTTTTTGCATTTTGCCTGTTTCAAAAAAGTATTTCGAAACGTCCTACAACCCACGACGGTTTTTTTTGGCAAAAATTGGAGGAAATTTGGAATTAATACCACTCGACTCAGCTAAACGAGATGAGTGAAACGATATATTATACTTATTGTACCAAAAGGTATATATTGTACATACGGGCTAAGGAATCACTGCAGAGTGGTTAGTGTGCAAGGATTGTGTATACCCCCTTGTGAAAACCTCTTTAAGCCATGGGGGGTATACCCCTTGTAGGGGTAACTTCCGGCGATCAAAATCGGAAAATTCCTTCAGATTCGATTTCCCCATTTCGAAAACTCACATGTACAAAAAATTAACTGATTTTGAAAGTTTTTAAGAAAAAGCAAAAACTGTATGGTGCACATTAACCACTCGGCCATGTGATTCCTTAGTAGATTGGTACAATAAATAACTCGCTTCACTCGTTGAGCTGAGTTGAATGGCATTACTCGTTTTTAAAATTCCAAATTTTCTCCAAAAACTCCGCCGCGACCGCATACTATCACTCAATTATAGACTAACAAAATACAAAAAACCGCATTTGAAAAATTCGTTAAGCTCGCAGAGATATACAGAAATCTTTCAGGGTATATTGTGATGAAACACCCTGTACTTATTATAGTTGTGTTTTTCTTCGTAAGAATCTTTGGAGCGATCATGATGTCGTTTTTCTTCATCGCGATGTTTTTCTTCTTCAGATCGTTCATTCGATCCATATCTTCGACGATTTTCCCACACTTTGTATTTATTGTTGTATTTTTCTTCCTCGGAATTTTTGAGATGTTTATTTGCAGGTGGATGGCCATCCCTGATAGTTTTGCTTGAGAATACTCGTTTGGTTAAACCAGTCGTTTTGTCAACTAATTTAGTTTTGGCACGACGTCTTTCTAATTTTTTTGCATAAGGTCGTCGTATTTCATCTGATTTAGAAGTTAGTGATTTTAATTCATATGAGTCTTCTTTTTTGTGGTTGAATTCATCAATGACACTGTCATCAACTAAACAAGCTGTCGAAATTGAGAATCATCAAATCAGGGATACAATGAAATTTCCGTTTTAAAATTTTCTTCCTCCGAAATAAACTATTTTAAAGGACCTTTCTACTCGGAAAAAAGGGGCAGTCATCACAAAATTAGTAAAAAATTAAGGAGTAAAATTTTCGAATTTTATCAAAACCTTAATGTGGTATCCTCATAATTTTCCGAACTTTTGTTACAAACAGGAGGGGCGATCGTCAACTCCGCCCATCCCTTAGTTATGCTACTGAAAAAAACTGCTACCCAAAAAACTATAAAGGATGCGCGGAGATTATCCGACCCTCTATTGTTGGATACTTTTTACCATAACTTTTGTTAGGAACACCTATATATCGAGATCTTAGTGTCTTTTTAAAGCTCACGTTCGTAGCTTTAAAATGACACCAAGATCTCGGCATATGGTCGTTTATATCAAAAGTTATGGCGAAAAAAGTATCTAGATATATCTTACTGGGGGTCGGCTAATTTCCGCACATCCTGTATTAAGGCCTTCTCGTAAATTTTATACCTATTAATGTATGCTCATATGG
>OZJO01009054.1:0-13952 GCA_900406225.1 Acrobeloides nanus
GAAAATCAAACATTTTCGGATTTTTATGAGAAAACCGTCGATTCTTAGGTTTTTCTAGGCGAGAAATCGATTGCGCGTATTCCCGAAGCGTGAAAACGCTTCCTTGACCCTGATTCAGGAAAGATGGTTGGTGTATTGAAGCGAAAAGCAAACACGGTTTTCTCATAAAAATCCGACAATGTTTGATTTTCGCTTCAATACATCCACCACCTTCCCTGAATCAGGGTCAAGGAAGCGTTTTCACGCTTTGAGAATACGTGCAATCGATTCCCCGCATAAAATTACCCCTAAAAATGATTTTGTTGGGGTTAAAACTTATAACTCCTAATTTTGACGCATTTTTTTCAATTTTTTGACCCCCGAAAAATTATTCAGAATTTTTCGATGCGCGCAATCGATTTCTCGCGCCCGAAAACCCCCGAGTACCAAAAATCAGCCAATTTTGAGAAAAATTTTTTTTTCGAGATCCGGCCTCGATCTGTATCCCCCCTTTAAAAATTTTGTGATTTTAAATAAATAATTATACCAAACCTTGGTTACATTCTAATTCAAAAGAACATCGGATAAAAATAGTTAGACTTATGAATAATAGCCACATAGTTTTTTTCGTGATGTAAGTGTAAATAATCTTTATCAAAATTTGGGACGTTTATATTTTTCCCAGTCTAGAAGATTAAAATTCTGTTATAATAGGGCTTTAATCTTTTAGAATCTCCTAAATAACGTTATCATAAAGCATTTCAACAATAATGATAATCCTTGAATAGGAATAAGAATTTTTAACAACATTTATTTTTGGCGGATCTATAAGAAGTTGTTTAAAACGATTTATTCAACTCATTTCAAACAACTACAAAGAATAAATTTCTACAGGGTGATTTGGAACTAGTATCGATTAGGTATCCCATTGAACGTGAAATTTTCGAAAAAAACCTCTAGAGGGTAATTTTATGCGGGGTATTCGAATTTCACATTTCCAAGACCTGAAAATCTTTCTCCGAATCAAGAAAAGGCTATTTATATGACGTATGGACAGTATAACTTTTTGTACAATTATTTTTCGTACGAACTTTTCGTACAATTATTTTTCGTTAGTACAACGAAAAGTTCGTAATTGTACGAAAAGTGTGCTATACGAAAAGTTCTGTACAAAACTTGATGTAGCACAATTCTTTCAAATAGTCGATAAACTTGCAAAATTGAGGAGTGTGTTATTGATGTTTCCCGTATTGTACAGGGTGGTTCACAATTATCCGAACATTATGATAAATTTTTATTTAAATCCATAAACCAACAAAAAAAAATAAAAACAGTGCATCTATTCGATATATCCACCATCTGCATCAACACACGCTTGGAGGCGATCAGGCCAGCTATTCACCACTCGCTTAACCATTTTTTTGTTGGTTTATGGATTTAAATAAAAATTTATCATAATGTTCGGATAATTGTGAACCACCCTGTATGTTGCTATTGGTAAAAAGAGATAGATAAAGTATAAAGTACACAGTAAAAATGATTCGAAGCACGAGTGGCGCATTCGGAACGATTTCGCCTTTGACTCTGATGGTCTGGATTGGTCTCGAATCACAGTTTCGTCCTTAACTTTTTTGCATATAGTGACTAATTTCTTTTAAGAGGCAATATCTCGAAATATCGCAGATAGCTACTGAGGGGGTGGTCGTACGCCAAAAAGTGTTGCTAGAAACTTGAAGTCTAGATTATTTTTATGCACCTAGTGACAAAAACATAAAAATTAGGTCCCGTGCCTTTGTACTTGTGGAGAAATCGAGGGTCATGTTTGGCAAAAAAATGAACTTGTACCTTTGATTAGGTATTGATACGGTTGTGTGGATAGCGTTTACCAAATGTCCACGTATGTAAATTATTTTTATGACGTTTCCTGCCCGTCTGGATTTTTTCCGCCATTTCTCGTGTCATGTTGCCTTAAATCACGCCGCGATGGGAGTTTGCGTACAGTTTTTTGCTCATCCTACGATCTATAATATTTCCATGTCGAAAGCTATTATCTATATCAAAAAAGCGAAATTAATTGGGTAATCTTAGATAAAAAGTTTTGACGGAAGTAATATTTAAAGCAGAAATAATTTTTCGTCGCTTTGACCAACTATTTTTATAATTCGAAAATATGTATACAGGGCGATATAGCAGGTTGGAAACACTATACTTTCGATGATTGCTTGACAAACATGAAAGATTTTTTGATGCGGTTTTTTGGGTTGTTTTTAAAGTTTTTTTTTTTTTAAAGAGAAAGGAAAAAGATTTTTGCATGCTGTTTTTTTTGGCATACAACGCATATCATGAAGAATCTTTTTTGACTAAGAATCATGAAAAAAAATTCAATTTTTAAAGGATCGAAAATCAATTTCCAAGGGTAAGAATCGAAAATTTTTTTAACCTCGAAAACTCCAGTTTTGATGAAAAAGCCACTTGACAAATGGCCGATGCTTTAAAAACAACCGAAAAGAATCGCTTCAAAAATCATGCAATTCTAATCTTAGATATTTTTTTGTTAGGATTTCACGTACTTATAGTAAACTTGTACCTGAGCTTATTTCAAATCCCAGCAGGCTTAAAAATTCTTTGAACAAATTGAAATTATCTGGATTTTTTACTTAGGTAAACAAATTTTAGAACCTATTTAAAAAATTAAACGATGAATTTGTTTATTCGATAATATTTTTCCACTTTCCCATTAGAAATTTTTTTTAAAAATTTTTTGTAGTAAATTATATTATTTGATCTTTAGGTTGAATGCCGTCGTGACCCGCATTTTTCAGGCAATAAGAACGAACGCACCGCACACTTTTTTGAGGAATAAGCGCACAGTTTTTTGTTTTTGAAATAATTCAAAATGGACGTGGCGAATTCTGATGATTTTGGTGTCATTTTAAAGCAGGCAATCGTAGCAATCCAACGACGAAGATCATGGCATATTTCTTTATGGTTGCTGAGATATTTGATAAAATGTGAGAAATGCCGATTAGAGGACAAAAATTCTAAAAAATCGACATTTTTCACATTTTATCAAATATCTCAGTAACCATAAAGAGATATACCATGATCTTAGCGTTGTTGGATTGCTACGATTGCCAGCTTTAAAATGACACCTAAATCATCGGAATTCGCCACGTCAATTTTGAATTATTTTAAAAACAAAAAACTGTGCGCTCATTCCTCAAAAAATGTGCGGTGCATTCATTCCCATTGCCTTTTTTTTAGCGCTAGCTAATCGTTGTGACATTGCACTATGTCACGACGCTAGCCGTTGTGATATGCGTTGTGGCACGCGTTGTGACGTCACAATTCATGTCACAACGATGTCACGATGCTAGCAGAGCGCTAGCCATTGTGACATTGCACTATTTACGACGCTAGTCGTTGTGACATCAGTGTAAAATCATTGTTACATGAGTTTTTACACTCGCTGTGACGTCACAACACATGTCACGACGGCCAGCACACACTCTTATCTTTCATCTTACAATCTCTATAGTTTGACCTATATTTATGTGCTAAATGTAATAGTCGCGATTGGTATCGTAATATATAATAATAAATAAATAATCTTTCATGCTTGTCGAGTAATCATCGAAAGTATAGTGTGAAGAAGGCGCCACAATAAGATCAATTTCGAATATGTTTCGAATATGTTTGTATATTACAACGAAACCCATTTTAATTAAATTCAACCTTATTTTTCTTTCAAATAATTTATGGGCCGTTGCGTGGACTGCGGCGGTCGAAACTCGGTTCTCAATTAATAGGCCGGCGGCGTGGTGGTTTCATGCCAATTGTTGGCTGCCATGTCGCTGGTCTCGGTCCTGGGAGTTCGGCAGTTTCATGCCAATTGCTGGCTGTCATCTACTAGTTTCGTGCCTTGGTTTTGAGTACTTATTTTCAAACTTTGCAAAATGGAAAACAACAGAAATTTGTGTATTGAAGCGAAAGGTGCCAATCACTTCGTTTCAATACACAAACGCGTTTAAATTTTTCAAGCAATTTGTTTGGCAAATATTTCATCAGAGTTAACGAATTATAATTTACTTCCAAAGCAAAACATGACCAACACATCTTGAACTTTCTTTTAAAAAATTTTGTTATCTTTCTTTGTAAAAAATTTTCTAAATTTTTGAAAGGCTGAACTATTCATTAAAAGCATGCTTTTTTGAAACTATATAATGATGACTTAAACATAAATGAGGAAAACTTTGATAGTCACTCATTCAAGCTAATAAAACCCGCGTTACATTAACATGTGTTGGTGTTTAAAATAGATTTTTAGATAGCACACTCGGTTAAGCCTGTTCAAGATTGATTTTTCGTGTGCAGGTAGATAATTTCTTGAAATGGATTGCTTTTTTGGGGTCGCATAGTGAAGTTACAACTGTTATAGACATAAAAACTTGTCCGATTGATATGCTTGAAAAGATGTAATTGTCGAAACGTTGAATAAAGTTTCTAGCAAACTACTACTCAAAAGTTTATATTCGGTTCACCTCCATTATTTCCCTCTATAACAGTTGTCTGCAGATATATTGTAAAGGAAATGACCGTGAATGAAAAAAGTCAAGAATAGCGAATATTTATGAATCGTAGCTTATGTTAAGAGGTGGTTGGATTTCTATCTGTCTCTATGTTGTACGAATGCACAATTCTCTGAAGTCATTAACGCTTTGAAAGAAGTAAGTTTTGGTTCTAAAATTGACCGCAAAAATATATGTCGTGTCCGGACCAGCGGTGCTAAAAAAAGATTTTTATGTCCTGCCCACTAAAATCGCGGGCCAGCACATTTTTTATGGCCGTAAAAAGTCTCACGCCTATAATCGTTTGTAACCGCTTATAACCGCCTATAACTGTTTGTAACCGAAACGGTTATAAACGGTTCGGTTAATCGTAGCCGTTAGTAACCGTTCAATATTTCCAAGCGGTTAACCGAACCATTTATAACTGTCAAGAAAATTTTAAATGGTTTTTTTGATACTTACATTGTTACTATCATACATAGGTTGACGAAAAATTGTTTAAAATTAAATTTTAAGAGATAACCGTAACCACGGCGGGGAAAGTATGGCCAAAAGTGGCGACAGAACAAATAATAAAAATTTTCGTTTCAATAACACGAAAAAGTGTTGTTATGAAAAAAAAAAGATTTTCTCGTCAAGGACATTAGCAATTTGAATAATTCTTTTTTTAAATATTATCTACGAATCGAGAGCTACAATTTTATGCAAAAATTTAGCCGTCGAGCTTGCGTCGTTTATTTTTAAAACATGTTTGAATTTTTAAACCATTCGAAATTTTCAAAATGTGTAGCTCGAAGTCTTTGTCCGATTTTCAACCGTTTGTAACTGACGGTTACGGTTACAAATGGTTAACCGCGATCACACTGCTTCTTATCCACTCGGCTACTTAGGCAAACTTGTGAATAGTTGCACAAATACAGGGTGGTTCACAATTATCCGAACATTATGATAAATTTTTATTTAAATCCATAAACCAACAAAAAAAATAAAAATAGTGCATCTATTCGATATATCCACCATCTGCATCAATACACGCTTGGAGGCGATTAGGCCAGCTATTCACCACTCGCTTAACCACTTTTTTGTTGGTTTATGGATTTAAATAAAAATTTATCATAATGTTCGGATAATTGTGAACCACCCTGTATATAGTAGTTGGATAGCCTATTATGTTGTAGTACCGGGAGCCGAGAGCTCCGCGCTCGGAGCTGTGATCTCAAGATTCACTCCCGAGCAACATTCCATGTTAAAAATGTAATAGTTATTATTAATACCTTTGTTAATCCCTGCTATAGCCAGCCTTTTTTTGAAAAATTTTTTTTTCGATTTTGGTGTTAATCGTCTTCTCTCATCATCCCCTACAACTTTTGTTTTAGCGGTTTAAATCAATCGTTCCCGAGATAGTCCGACAGATACACAGACATTACAGTTTATAGTAAAGGATAAGCTTAATTTTTCAAGAACATATCATTTATTTATTTATTTGACCTGAATAAACTATAAGTAAGCTAAATAAAAATAGAAGCTAACCCGTAAAAATGAGATTCAAAATAGGGCAACAAAATAAGGTTTGCCAATATTTGACTTATTGTCCCGGTTCCAGAAACAACTCGAACACAACCAGAATCCACTCGAGGAAGAGGGGGGGGGGCGTGAGTGATCATGATGGCATTTAGCAAAATAAGGAATGTAGCAAGGATAATATCACTACATTTGCGGTTGTCATCACTATAAGGTCGAAATTCTTTTTTGAGTCACTAAGTGACCACCATGGTGTAGTGGTCCAATGCGCTATCAAGGAGTTCGGCATCACCGGCACTAGCAAAAGGGTTCGGTTCCTCTTGCGCCCAAAGTATTTAGTGGGCAAATTTGAAGAGGAACACTTCAACTTCAAAGAGAAACCTAAATTTGTGATCCTCACGCTGGAGGATTACAACAACTATTATAAAAAGTTTTTGGTATGCAAGATTAAAATGAGCAACAAAACAGCCCCTGCGGTCTGCTCCGGCCCCTCGAGTTGTTTCTGAAACCGGCCCATTATGCACCGGCGTCGGTTGATGATCATGGTCATCAACCGTCGCTGGTAAATAATTCTTAGAGATATATAAGGAAAATCTAAACTTTGATGTTTTTGAATCAAAACAAATTTTTTAGTAGCTTTAAAACTGCATCAAATTCTAAAATTTTCCGATAGACTTATACTTACAAATAAAAAACAGTCATGATGGCACTGAGCAAAAAAGGAATGTTTACAAGGAATATATATCACTGCCAAAAAAGTTTTTTGTTGTAAACGAGATTTAAATATGCCCCAAAAACCTATATTCGATATAAGGATACATTATTGCTCCCATATAGAGGATTTCGTACATTTAATCTATCTATTCTCACAGCTTGACTACTTATTGTCGATGGCCTGCGAGACTTGGTTTCTTCGGTTAGTGGTGAAATGCTATTGATGGAGGGTATTTCTGGGACGGTATGAAGTCGATTTTTTCTTACTGAAATTGTTGGCAAAATTAGTAAAGTGCATACGTTTATTGGAGGAGCATATATGGGAAGGGATGCAGGAATGCACCTCATGCATTTTTCGGAAGTGCCCCTATACCCCCTCGCATTTTTGACATGGCTACCTTTTTTTTGGTCATAAGCCATTTTTTAGCGAACAATTACTAAAAAATGGCAATTTGGAGCAAAAATGAGGAAATATGGCATTTCAGCGACCTTTTTTGATTAACGATTTTTTCAGACCCCCTGCCCCAGCAAATTGTTAGATCTTTTCTTTATTTTCAAGATCTTTTGTCCCCTATATCCCCGCAATTTTTTCGAAAATATGCACACCCTCTGCCTAAGTATGAGGACGAGGGTGCCAATCAATGGGCAGATAAATGAGTTATTTGCCTGGGGTCTCCCCCAGTGGCATAGGGAGACATGTGTGAGCCAAAGCATAAGGGTCCCTTCTTATGTTTTTTGGGAAAAATCGACCTTTTTTGGGGAAATGTCCCCCTAGCCGACCCTTCTGCCTACACCACGGGTCTCCCCACTAATATCATTTGCTCATGGGGCCCTTCCCAAAAATGTTGTCTTTTTCACTCTTTTGATTAAAAAGAATTACCATAAATACAAAACAATATCAAAATAATAATTGTGACAACTCCAACCAATCCCAATAAAATAGCTGCAAATAATTTGGTCCGAAATTGCCGCTCTTGAGCTTCTGGATCCAAAACTATACCACCTGCATCCACTTTATTAATGTCATAGGGAGCAAAAGTTGTCCGTTCTGGATGCTCATAAGCCGGCAACTTTTTCAAGATCTCTTCCAAACTTATATTAGGCTAAAAAATTCTAGTGCCTCATAAACTGTTTTTAAGACCTTACCATAGAAGTAAACGCTTGGAAAAGCTCATCACTATTATCGCGAATATATTGTAAAATTTCGGTTGGTAGCAAAGTTAAATCTGGCATTTCGCCTCGCATTATTTGTTGTGTAACTTCTTTGGGCAAGTTGCTGAGGTTATAACCTGGTGGGATCAATTTCATCATTTGGATGAGTTGTGGTGACAATTGAAAATTGGATGTGGTGTTGCCAAAAAGATAATTATTTTGTTCGGCAATCGGTATTTTGGCCGGTATAGAATGTGTCTTTAGCGATACATGCGAAAGACCATGTTCTTCCAGCACATTTGTAGCATAGTGTGGAGCCATGAAACCATTCTCAATCGGATAATTAGTCGAAGTCAATAGAAGTTGTTTATTGTTGGCCGTAAGTGCTTTTATTTTAGCGAGATATTGCTTTACAATAGAATCGAGGACATCACTTGGGACACCGGGTAATTGTCCACCTTTTAATACATGTTCTATCAATTGTGGTGGAAGCTAAAAAACTGGCCATGACATAGTCAGAAGGTCCTCATACGAGGAGGAGGAATGGGGGCATTTCCTCCTCTAGGAAATGCCCCCTACCCCTAGTCGACCCTTCTTCCTACGCCACTAGAAGGTTCCCAACTTTTTTAAACAGTATAAAAATTACTTTACTAATATCCACATTTCCCAGCCCTGGTATTGTCACAACCATACTAGGTAGATTTTGAATCAGTTGGTCGATATTAGCCGGAACTTGTTGGCTTCCCACTGCCTAAAATTATTTCTATAAACTTTTTTTGACTTTTAATATATACTTGTTCCAAAACAGGAGCCATATCTTCTTGACTCATAACAATCCCTTGACTATTACTAGGGATAGAATTTACACCTTGCATATTTTTTAAAGCGGGTATTGCTTGAGCCAGAGAGCTAACTATTGAGTTTCCTGCTAGATTCGAGCTTTGTTGTTGTGAGCCAAAGTTCTAAAAATAAATTTTAACATGAGGCAGTTCATGCCAGGCTCGTGGCTGCTACTAGAGTTTGTGGCTTATAAGTCTAATCCCATGAAAAATCCAGTTTTTGAAGAAAATTTGGTTTTTTCTCATCATGGTCCTCTATGGAATCCCTGAGAAAATGATTGCGTTTCTTGCTAGGTTTTTCCAGTGTAGTACCCCTTTGATATCCTAGGCATCTACATGGCAACTATGAGAAAAAAATTTTCAACCCGTAGGGCACCTTGATTAAGCCATGGACATGACTATCTAAATAACTTTACCTGCATAATTCCCAAATTTGCCAAGCCAGGAAATAAATTTTCCAATAAAGTTCCCTGTTTTTGAGTATTCTTATTATATTTTGGCATTAATAATGGCATCGATTCATTAGTTTTTTTCATCATAAGTTCTTTCAAACGTATGCCGGCATACTTTGCCGGCCCAGCGCATTTGATTTCTGGTTGGTAGGGCAAGAAAGTCCGGACTTGATTCATCACCAAATAAAATAGAAAATCTTCCATTTTATCATCACACACAAGAGGGTTGCCTAAATTTTTTTAGATCAGATGCAGAAACGGTTTTAGGACGATATATCACGACGGTTTTTTGCTAAAATTTGAGGAAAAATGAGTCATGCTATTCGACTCAGCTCGCCAAGACGAGTAGAACGAATACCATAACATGGGGGTTTTCTATCCCAAGCCCATGGTCGAGTGGCTAAAAAATTTTAGCAAAAAACAGCCATGTAATACAGATATGTAGGCAGGGTCCAGATTCCGGGCATAGGCATGGTTCTAAATAATTATGGCCATACTTGGGCAAGGGAGAGATGGCACCTCCCCTGACCCACTCACTCAAAAGGCCGAAAAATAGGAGAACTACCTCAAAATTTAGCAAAATCCAAAAATTTTAAGTTAAAAATACCATTTTTTGTGGAAATTTTTCGCAGTTGGCAAGGAGGACCACGTCACCAAGAACCCCACACCCTCCTCCCTTGCCCACCTATGAACATGGCCCACATTTTGCAATCGTTTAAGCGGGATAAGTCGAGAAGACATCTATTGCGGGTGCTTTTTGTGGGGGGGGGGGGGGGTAAGTCGCTGTAGGTTTCCGTTTCAGGATAACGGTTATTCAGGTCAAAGCAAGGAAGATCTCGCCTAACTGCACTTTCTATCCTAAACAAAAAATTACCATCCAAAAGGATATTGGCAATCTTGTGTTCAAAAACACCCTTGTCAAAAGTTTCGAGTCTGTTGTTTGACAAATCTAGCCAATAAAGTGATTTTTGTTGGGAAAATGTGCTGATGCCAATCTGGCTCAATCCATTTGAAGATAGGTCCAAGTTTGAAAGTTTTGGTAATGACATAAAAGTCGTGTTGGATATTTGAGAAATACTATTGTTGTGTAAATTTAGATTTTGGAGATTTGGTAATCCATCTAACATACTTCTTTCTAAAAAATATAGTTGAAATAGAGATAACTTGAGTCATATGAAGCAAAAATGGGCATAGCTTGCTTTGCCACGACAGGACCGTTTTGTCACGACGTATTTGCCACGAACGCATTTGCCACGACGCATTCGTCACGACGCATTTGACACGAACGCATTTGCCACGAACGTATTTGCCACGACGCATTTGCCACGAAAGTCAATTTTTTTCAAAAACGACCAAAAATATTTTTTTTCGTGTCAAAAAATTTTTTTTCATATAGATAGCCCCCTGTTTGGAATAAATTTCTTTTTGAAAAATTTTAAAAAATTTCCCTGACCCCCTACAAAATGTTTTAAAAATCGAAATGCGATTACAAATTATGATATTATCATAACGCGAGATTTACTCGAAGTCAATTTAAAAAAATTTTTTGTAGGGGTTAGAAAAATTTTTTCAAAAAGAATTTTATTCCAAACGGGGGGCTATCTACGTGAAAAAACTATTTTTGACACGAAAAAAATATTTTTGGTCGTTTTTGAAAAAAATGGACTTTCGTGGCAAATACGTCGTGGCAAATGCGTTCATGGCAAATGCGTCGTGACGAATGCGTCGTGGCAAATACGTGTGGCAAATGCGTCATGGCAAATGCGTCGTGGCAAATGCGTTCGTGGCAAATGCATCGTGGCAAGGCAAGCTATGCCCAAAAATGGGGTGCTTAAAAGTCTGGTGCGCAAGTGTTGTTGCGCATATATGAGGACGCAAAAGTCTCCCACCCTATTTTTTGGTCAAAAACAAGAGACTCTTTGGATTTGTTAAACTTTTTTTGGACTTAGACGGGGGGGGGGGGGGGGGGGGGTATATGTACCCTCCCTTCGGTACGGCACTGGAACGCTCTTCGAGATGACGTTTGCGCTACTTGCTCATATACTGTGGGCAATAAATACTTTTCCCTTGGCGGAAAATGCTCTATAACTTTTTTATCGTACATACTTACCCATTTTCGGCAAGGAATTATTGGCCAGTAACAAAATTGTTAACTTTTCTAACGAATCAAAACTATTCCGAGCTATTACTGATATTTGGTTGTTCTAAATTTATTTTTTTTAATTTAAAAAATTAAAAATTAGGGAATTTTTTTACCTGTAAGTCAATTAGCTCCAAATTTAAATTCGAACTAAAGGTAAGGGTTTCAATGCTAGTAAATTTGTTGTAGTCGAGTCTGACTTGTTTCAGTTTGGTCATTTCTTTGAACGAAGGGATCTAAAAAAGTGAGTAAAATTTATGAACTTGTATATAGTCTAGTGGCGTCCCCAAGGGGCGGATGAAAGGTTCCTTGTGGCTAGAAAAATTGAAAATATTTCCCCTTGTGGACCAAGTTTTTGTATCGATGATGTCGATAAACTACACCTACTAGCGATAGCGCTACGCTAACGGGCGATAGTATGATGACTAAGTGAACAACGATGCGGTAGCACCATCGCCAAGGGGTGATAGTACTACCGACCGAAAGCGTTAGTACTACAGACAGACTTTGATGGTCTATGGGCATAGGTGCGGTACTTACTTTAACCATCAAATTTCTGCTAAGATCCAACAATTCAAGCTGCTTGAATGCATGTAAAGTACTCGAATCCACTTTTTCTAACATATTATTTCTTAAATACAGCACTCTTAATTGAGGCACATTCATAAATGCGTTCGGAGCAATTTTAGTCAAATTATTCGAATTTATTCTCAATTCTTTCAAGACGGGCAGATTCATGAAACTCATTGGACCAATCTCAGAGATATTATTTTTAGATAGATCCAAATAAATTAATTTCATGGCACCACGCAGAACTTGAGCTGGTATAGATGTAAGACTATTTTCAGAAAGATCAAGGAGTTCAAGAGTAGATTTCGTTTCGATTAGTGCATTTCTGGAAAAAATATGACTTTAATAAGATGTAGAAATGAAAAAAATAACAACCTTGGCAGTGAGAAAATTTTGTTGCCTTGTAGTCTTAAATGTCTAAGTCGTTTTAGACCATCAAAGACGTGTTCTGGAATGTCGATGATCTGAAAATTTTCAAATTTTTTACTTTTAAAGTAACAACCTGCGCTTATCTCTAAAATTTTGGGAACTGACATGTTGCTGCTTTTTTGGTCGCATCGACTCAACGCACTCCTTTAGTGGGTGTGAGAATAGGCAGAAAATTTTTTAGCAGCGATCCTTATTTTCTTATTTTGGCTTGTGGGTTACCTCACCCCATACGTGTGCGCGGAGGGAGCACAATGGGGACCAATTGGGCTCTGGGTAACTCGTAACTCAAGGGAGTGGAGCGGGGAAAGGTGTCCGGGGGAGGGTGAGTGGAGCTATGACATGAGACTGCCAAGTGACGTGGGAATCTTGCCCAAACAAGAAGAACAATCACTGGATGTACCTCAATACAAGCGAGAGCTTGTTAAGAAACTAAACCTTGCATATGAGGCAGTCGAGGCAAATATTGCAACAGTGAAAAAGAAGCAGACTCCTGTCATGGCAAAAAAATGAAGTTTCTCGAGTGGATGCACGCATAATGGGCAAAGGGGGGGGGGGGACTGTACCCCCCCCCNGGGGGGGGGGGGGGGGGGGGGGGGGGTACTGTACCCCCTAATTCGTCGTATCGGGGGAAAAATTAATGGACCAATTCGTATTTGGGAAGCCACCCAGACTGAATTCGTTATGAAAATTCGTATACGAATTCATAAATCGAGAACGAATTTGTATTTCGACTTTTTCGCCTGTCGACGTTTTTTTGGTCGACAGTAACCTTTGGGACCAATTCGTATTTTGGGGCCCAATACCCCCTGCTTGCCCATGTATGGATGCATGTATGCTTTTTTGGGTTCCCTCCTGCACATGCATGCCACATCCTACCACCACAAAAAATTTTGGAAGGTATATATGTGCTCCCAATTCATCTATACCTTATTCCCATTCAAATTCAACGATTCAAGTTTCGGTAACACATCGAATAAAGGTATAGTTTTCAAAGAATTATTGACTAAATTAAGTGACTCCAAATCTTCGGACATTGAATTGAAAATTTTCCCATGTACTTCTCGAATACCACAACCCATAATTTCCAAACGTTTGACATGAATTTTTGGAAATATTGGTAACTCTTTTAGCGATGTGGAGCAAATTATACTTATATGATCAATAGTTTCGTTGCTAATAGATGTGAAAATGTCCTAAAAAGAAATTTTTATCGCTGATTATTTAGAGGGCCACGGTGGACCAAAAGAAAGGGGTGACAGGAGTAAAAAATAAAAACAATGTTGCCAATCGACTCAGCTCTCAGAGTGCTTCAAAACGAGTACCATATCATGGGGTGTTGAGGGTTTGATCTATGACCGAGTGGCTAAAGTGACAGATTTGCAGTTTATAGGTTGCAGGTTCGAATCCCGCTTCAAATTTTGACGAGCTGAGTCGATTGGTGACATTTTTTATTTTTTATTTTTGACCCTTGCCTGCACCTTTTTGGAATTTTGGTACGCCATGAGGAGTCTTTGGAAAGGATCATATACAACATAATGAGCAAGAAGATTTAGGGGGGGGGGGGGCAACCCATAAAAATTTACTTGCC
>OZJO01009060.1:0-13113 GCA_900406225.1 Acrobeloides nanus
TTTTTCATTGAAATTTTTCAATTTTGTTTTTGCTATTCCTTGAAAATCGACGATCCCCCGAACGTGGGGTTTAGTTTTTTAGTAACTAAAGACCATAATAAAACTTTCTGTGCAATTATTTTTTCGATTTTTCTGTGAGTGATTTTTTGCAATAGGCTAGGGTGGTGTGGCCCGTACCAATAAAGATAAAAGCTAAGGATAAATCTTTAGTTTTTGGTGAAAAGCTAAGGATTTATCCTTAGCTTTTATCTTTATTGGTACGGGCCCGGGACTCACCAATGGCGTACAGAGAAAGGTCGACTATGGAGAGATACCATTTTTCAACCCACCAAAAATCATAAGATGCCCATCAAAATTTCTATCCATCAAAAATATTATGATTTTTTTGCGGGTATCCGGCCGGCCAAATCATAAGGGGCAATCATACAGGAGTACCCTTTGGTTTCTTTCGAAATTTTGACTAGTTAGTACTAGGGTTGAATCTCAATCTCAAATTGAGATATCTCATTTTTTAATCTCAAAAATGGGATTTTTTGTGATTTTGAGATCTCAATTAAAATCTCAAATTGAGATCTCAATCTCAAAAATCTCAATCTCAAATAAATTTTGTTCTAAAAGCACATAACTTGAAACTCAAAGTTGACGGAAATTTCCAGTTAATGTTGCCTGACTTGTAAGGAAAAATAAAACACTTTCCCTTTGGTATACTTATTTTTTAACAAAATTTCTGAAATTTTTTTAAATAAAGGTCTCCCACAGTGACGTAACCAAGGGGACAGGTGCTCTCTCCTTACTGGAAAAAATGAAAATTTTGTCCTAATGGTCCTCCCTTATGTTTCTGCCCAAAATTGTTGACAATTTTTTCAAAAATCTTAATGTCCCTCATTGTTACAAAAATTGATCAAAATTTCCCATTTTTTCAACAAAAATATCCAAAATCTGCTATTTTTTCGCCAAAAATTTTCATTTTCTGGGCATTTTCAGTTTAAAAACAAGCATTTCTTAAACAATTTTTTCGCCTGCGACTAGTTTCACAAGCACAAAAATCCTATCAGCGCTAATATTTGTAAAAAAGAACATAAACAAAGAAATATAAAAAACTCTCTTCAAAGCATTTGTTTATACGAACGTTGAGGAATGTTTGTAAGTTTACATTTTTATGTGCGAAAGCATCGCTTTCCTAAATTTTGGTTTCATCCACACGATTCATGCGGCAGTTGCCGTTGATAAATGACTAAAACAGCTAAATGACTATTTTAGCGCCAACTGTTCAGCTGGCTTTCAAGACTTCCGGTATCTACCAACAATTGTTATTATTTTATTTAGAATATGGAACATGTATTAAAAAGTTAAGAAGTCAAGAATTGAGATGAGATTTTTGCTCAGCGAATGAAATCCGATAGAATAGAAAAAATAGAATAAAAGTGCACTAATGACTTATAAGTGCAATTTTTCACAACAATTGATCAAAGCTTTCCATTTTTTCAACAAAAATATCCAAAATCTGCTATTTTTTCGCCAAAAATTTTCATTTTCTGAGCATTTTCAGCTTAAAAACAAGCATTTCTTAAATAATTTTTTCGCCTGCGACGCATGTTTTTTGTTATCACTCAAGGCTTTCACAAAAATTTTCATTTTTCAACAAAAAAGACTTAATTTTTAGATTTTTTAACCAAAATTTTTTAAATTTTTCCTAATAAATCCTATAAAGCGTTTTCCTATGTGAGAAATAGATTGAAATGTTTTGCTATTTCACTTCTTCCGATGAGTAATTCACATTGGCTATTTTATGCAAGTCGATTTTTATGCGAGTTTGTTTTTATGCGATTTAAGGTTTACGAGTTGGTGTTTATGTATGGCTTATGCGAGTGAGATGGTTGCCGTTAGACCCCCTCGATTTCCTTCAAAATGCTACATTTTTATCAACAGTAGCGGAAAAAATGGAAACACTCCCAAAATTTCAAGTTATCCACTATTAGTTCGAGTTCAAGGAAGCTTGGCCTACGCTCCATAATTGGGACCCAGGGATGCTCTAACTAAAGGAGAGGGGGAGCATCGTGGTGGAGAGAGTGTTCTCCACGTGAAAGCGCGTATTCGAGGGGGGACACCAAAGGAAAAGGAAAGGCCATTTCATCTAATTTCTCAGAAAAATGCTGATTTTTATGTAGCAAATCTGAGAAATTAAAAATATATGATTTCTTAGAAAATTGCTGATTGTTTTCTAATTTTTATGACTTTTCTCAGAAAATGTCCAAAAACCATTTTTATCCAAATTTTCAGAAAAATTGAACAAATTTTCCATTTTTTCATCTAAATGTCATTTTGGTCACTAAAAATGTCAAATTTTTTACATTTTTCACTAAAAATCGTATTTTCTAGCATTTTTAACTTAAAAACAAGAATTTTCATAAACATGTATAACATAGTGCTGTTTTTTGCTAAAAAATGGGGATTTTCACCAAACATTTTTTTAAATTACATTGGGGGATTTTTAGGTTGACCCAAAACTACTCATCCCATCAAATTTTTTATGAAAAATGAAAACCTATCGCATGCCGCAAATAATGCTAGAGTGCCTATGAGATTCTACAAAATATAGCAAAATCTCGTGTGAAATCCCAGGAAAGCCCAATGAGATATACAGGGTGTCCCAAAATTTTTTACGGTAAAAAAATGATTATAACTTTTTTCAAATAAATCCGTTTTCGATAATTCTTTTTTTATTTTCATACAGAGACAATAGGAAAGCGATTCATGTCAAAAAAACGAAAAAAATTGTATGCATAAATTTTTAGTTTGTGCAAAAAATTTGGCTCCAAGTGGGATTCGAACCCGCGAACTTTGTGACCAATAAGCCGCTGCTTTGTCACTGCACCACTGAAGCTTGTTTATGGTGAACCGTCACGATTACACAGTTCGCGGGTTCGAATCCCACTTGGAGCCAAAATTTTTTGCACAAAGTAAAAATTTATGCATAAAATTTTTTTCGTTTTTTTACATGAATCGCTTTCCTATTGTCTCTGGATAAAATTAAAACCAAAATTATAAAAAACGGATTTATTTAAAAAAAGTTATAAGCAAATTTTAGCGTAAAAAAAATTTGGAACACCCTGTACATAAAGTTGAATTGATTGCCAATTTTGCCTGAATCAATAAAGTCTGTTTAGTGAAACGAAAATATCGGACATTAAATTCAAATAAAAAATAAACTAGAATTCCTGGCCGACATCCCTGACTAAGTCACTTTTCAGAGGCCGAAGTTCAAAAAAATGTAAAAATCGCTAACAAAGTAGGAGGTCAAAAATTGAAAATTCTTTAGATTAGCGAAATTTATATATATTCGGAAAATTCATGAAAATGGACCATTTTTTGTTTTTACAGTAAATTCTGAATCGCTAATGGCTTTGAGATAATCGCATTTGAAGTTGGCGATTTTTGAGTAGCGATTTGAATTTCCCGCAAACCCTGAAATCAGGCCCATAACAGCCGGAATTTGGAAAGTTTCAAAAAAGTTTGGTAGCATAAATTAAGGGCCTTACATGCCCTACAAAATAAGTGGTCGCTCGCAAGAATCGGATTTAACCTTCAAGAGATATGCAGGTTTTAGTGACACATACCCGACAACATGAATTGGTAACCTTTAATATATCATCAACTTTATGGGGCTATAGTTCGGCCAAAACCTTTGAAACATATACCAAAATGGCCATAAATGTTATTAACTAGTCTAAAAAAATATAAAAAAGTAGTTTTAAACAAAATCCAAGACCCTTCAAAAAATGTTGCCTGACTATTGATCCATAGTTCCATTTTTACACGAAGTCTGATTTAAAAGAGGAACTATATTTACATCTTATTCTTATAAACCCAAACATAACACTTTTGTGATAAAATGATCAATAAAAAAGATTCGTAAAAAAATATTTATCTTTCAGAGTATGAAAATATTACAATTAAATTTACTGAAAAAATTGTACAAATTATAAAATTTAAGGTTGCTCAACTTTTAGGAAGTAATTTGGTATAATACTTTTTGATGAACCTGCACCGTTTTTTGGAACCGAAATTTTTTCAAATGACGTCAAATTCATGTTCCCCGCATAGAAAAAACCCTAGAAACAAAAATCATCCAATTTCTCCACTTTTAATAAATGATGTAAAAACGATTCGACTCCGATGGGGATTGAACCAGACATACGGCACAGAATTTTTTCTCCAAAAACTAATGATAGGCAAAAATTTTTCATGTAATTCTAAGGGTAGGGTTGCATAATGGTTTTTTAAGAAAGGTGGCAAAAAATTTGCAAAAAGGTGATATTTAGGTGACTTTAGGTGGCATTTAAATGATTCATTTTTAGGGTGCTTACCATCAGTTGGCAATCGAAAATTTACCTACTAGCAGAGCTTCAAGCTGTTGACAATTGCGTGAAAAAAGGTCCTAGAAGTTGGCAATCGTTGAAAATTGCCAACGATCTCCAACGATTTTAAAGGGAAAAAGCACTAAAACGTCGATTTTTCTTTTAAAAAACGACGATTTTCTTCAATATTTCAACTATTTTTCTCAAGCTTAGTAAAATTTTGTTACGCACCAGCAATCAAAAGAGCTTTTAAAAACGATTTTCGATCTATATAATATGTATTATAGGATGTGCGTAATGTTAAAAAATTTTCAGTCGAAGCTTATCACAAAGAAATTGGTCGTTACAAAAAACAAGAACCTTCAAAGAAATCAGGAAAAACTTTTTTAGCTACATATTCCGATAGAGTATGGATCGCTTAAAGGACCAGTCCAGTAATTTACAATCATATGAAAAATGATATATTCGGAAAGATCATGAAAAATGGAGCATTTTTTGTTTTTATGGCATGTTCTGAATCGTTGTAGTTTTCGAGATAATTACTCTTGAAATTTTGAATTTGTTACAAGCTCTTCGTTGTAATGCACAAACTTTTTTGTATTTTTTGCAAAAAAATCGATTTTTGCATCAATTTTTTAAATTTTTATAAAATGAACATTATAGCAATTTTTATAGCTAAATGAGACGAACAAAATGACAACAAAATTATCCAATTTGAAAATTGTTTTGGGTTATTGAAACGAAAATTCTGATTCATGTTTTCGTTTCAATAATCCAAAACAATGTTCAAATTGGATAATTTTGGTGTCATTTTGTTCGTCTCATTTAGCTATAAAATACTACAATGTTCATTTTTTGAAAATTTAAAAAATTGATGCAAAAATCGATTTTTTCGCAGAAATTCAAAATTTTTTGTGTATTACAACGAAGAGCTTGTAACAAATTGAAAAATTCAAACGCAATTATCTCGAAAACTACAACGATTCAGAACATGCCGTAAAAACAAAAAATGCTCCATTTTTCATGATCTTNTGCCGTAAAAACAAAAAATGCTCCATTTTTCATGATCTTTCCGAATATATCATTTTTCATATGATTATAAATTACTGGACTGGTCCTTTAATAAAATTGGTGGAAGAAGAATCAATCTTATGGGATAAACGCCATCCAAAATGGTTGGATAATAATAAAAAATAAGGCATGAAAAACTATCAACAACATCTTACACCAAGAAGGACTATTCGATAACAATTCATTGAAATTTATAATTCTATATATAATTGATGTTATAGAAACAACCTTATTTTTTCAAAAAAAACAAAATTCTATTTTTTTGCACAATTTACTGCGCCGCGAGGTGGCAATGAATCTTCAAGCCTTCAAAAGAAATTTGCTAAAAATTCAGAATTTCAAATCGTGTGGACATCAATAAAAGTTTCATACTAAATATAAAAATACACCAACAAAAACAAATTTGATACCAAAATTATTTCCAGATAAATTATTTCCAGCCATCAATGTATAACAAAACATATATATTTATTTCTCCCAAAACTTTATTAATCAATATAAAAATATGCAAATTTACAACAAAATAGCAAATTTTGAAAGGTAACAATATAAGCAACAAAAAAGGGCTAAAATGGAGTTTACGGTCATCACTCGAATTCACTCAAAATTGATCTTAATCGATTCGATGAGTGGTGACCGAAAAACACAAAAAATCGGGACAATCATTTTTGGGTCATTTTGAGGGGGGAGCCAAAATGACTTATTTTAAAGGGGTTTTAAGGCCGGCCGCAAGTTGTCATCGTACTTTGGTGTCGTACCGTTGTACCTTTCTGTCGTACCGTGGTACGACAAAAAGTACGACTTGCGGTCTCAAGTCGTACTTTTTAGTGTATTTTGAATGAAAAAGTACGACAACTTGCGGCTTCATGCGGTGGTACGACAACTTGCGGCCGGCCTAAGGCATAAAACATGCTATAAACAGCGTAAATTCGATTTTTTTTTAAAATTTGTTTTAGATTTTCAAGTAAGCAAAAAATTTGGAATAAAATGTGATAGGTGTGTGCAGGCGCATGTCCACTTCCACTACACTTTTTTTACAAAAATTCAGTGATTTTCAGACCGGTACCGTCCCTAGGGGTACCAAATATACCACAAAAAATACCCTTTCCCAAGGGTACCAAAAATATCGGAAATAGGCTCAAAACTTTAAAAATTTCTTGAAAAATTTGAAAATTTCTTTCAAAAATTCTTAGCGGCGCGATAGATCTTATTGCTTTTTAATAATAATTTTTCTTCCAAAAAACACCAAAATTTTAAATTTGTAATAAAAAATCATCATTTTCTGAGTATTTTTAGCTTAAAAATAAGTAATTTAAACAATTCACGCAGCAGGCGCGAAAAAACATAAGAGGGGACCATAGAAATTTATGGGGTGGTCGCCGACCACCAGCGTCGTAATTTTGGTCCAAATTTGGGGGGGGGGAGTTTTTCGAAGAAAAAATTTTTTTGCTTTGGTCCCCCCTTTGGTTTTTTTCGAAAATTTTCCAAAATTTTGGGCAAAAACATAAGGGGGGGGACCAAGATGATTTTTTTCGAAAATCACAAATTTTTGATAAAAATCATCATGAGCAATGGCGTAGCCAGAAAAAAAATTTCGGGGGGCCCAACTTGGAAAAAAATTTTTTTTGCCTTGGTCCCGTTTATGTTTTTTTCGAAAATTTGGGCAAAAACATAAGGGGGGACCAAGACAATTTCCTCCCCCCACCAAGACAAAAATTTTCGCGCCGATAGGCGCGAAAATTTTTTGCTGAAAAACACTAATTTTTAAGCGGAAAACACTCAGAAAATTTCGATTCTTGACGAAAATTTTGTTGAAATCCTTGAGTCTATGCAAAAACCAGCGCCACAGGCGAATTTTTTTTGAAAAATGCTTGTTTAAATGCTGAAAATGAAGAACTTTTGGTTTAAAAAATTTCATATTTGGGGCTGTTTTGTTGAAAAATGGAAAAATTTGGTGAAAAACTTTAGTCGAAGTAAAATCCAGCTGCAGGCGAAAAATTTTTTGGTAAACGCTTGTTTTTAAGCTGAAAATGCTCAGAAAATTACAATTTTTATATAAAAAAAGGAAAATTTTGGACCTTTTTGGTGAAACATCGTTATGGAGGAATTAGGATTTTTAGAAAAAAATTTCAAAAATTTCGGGCAAAAACATAAGGGGGGACCAAGGCAATATTTTAGAGTCTTTAAAAAAATGTCAAAAATCATCTTAATTCCCCTGTTTTTTAGGCGCGAAAATTTTTGTTGAAAAACACCTATTTTTAACCTGAAAACGCTCAGAAATTTTCGATTTTCGACGAAAATTTTGTTGAAATCTTTGAGTTAACGTAAAAATCAGCGCCGCAGGCGAAAATTTTTTTTTTTTGCAAAATTTTTGCAAAATGCATGTTTATTAGCTGAAAATGCTAAGAAAATTGCTATTTTTTAATGAAAAAATGTTAAATTTTTTTGTTGAAAATGGGTAATTTTTAACAATTTTGGTGAGATCCTTTAGTTAAAAAAAAATCAGCGCCGCAGGCAAAAAATTTTTTTTGAAAACGCTGTTTTTATGCCTAAGAAAATTACGATTTTTGGCGAAAAAATGTTGAATTTTGATTAAAAAATGGAAAATTTTGGTCATTTTTTATGAAAAATCATAATGGGGTACCATAGGATTTTTGAAAAAATTTTTCAAAATTTTTGGGCAAAAACATAAGGGGGGGGGGGACCATTAGGAAAATTTTTTGATTTTTCCAGGTTTGGGGGGGGGAAGGTTCCCCCCCCCCATAATTACGACGCTGCCGACCACCCTGATACAGCCGCATGGGGCCCGAAAAATGAAACCGGTACGTTTCGCGCCGCAAACGGCGCGAAACGCCTCTTGAAGCATGCGGTACGTTTTTTTATGAGAAATTTTTGAATGCATAAAAATGACCAAATTTTCCAATTTTTTCACCAAAAATGGCCATTTGTTTCAAAAAAATTGTCAAATACTTGACGTTTTTAGCCGAAATTAGTCATTTTCTGAGCATTTTCAGCAATAAAACAAGCGTTCTTCAAAAAAAATTTTTGCGCCTGTTGGTGCGAAGAAATCGCAATATAGGAGGGCCCTTATGTTTTTTACAATTTATGATTTTTCAACAAAATTGGACAAATTTTTGATTTTTAGTCAAAATTTCTTCATTTTTCATCAAATTTGTTCAATTGTTTTAAATCTAAAATCGTAATTTTCTGTGCATTTTAAGCAATAAAACAAGTTTTTCGAAAAAAATTTTCGCGCCTGTCGGCACGACAAATCGCAATGGGGGACCTTTATGTTTTTTGAAAATTTTGGAAAAATCGGAAAAATAATCTTGGGGAACCAAGGGAAAAAACTCACTGCAAATGTTACCCCCCCCCCCCCATTCCAAGTCGTAAATTACGCCACTGAATTTTAGAGAAAAATTAGAAATTTTTGCAAGTTCTTCATTAAAATCAGGAAAGTTTTTTCAAGACTCGGGAATGTGTGCATTCGATTTTTCGATAGAAAAACCAATTATAGGGTCATTTTAGTAAAAATTTAAAAGATTTCAAAAAATTGTCATTTTTTAGTCTTTGCCACTTTTATCCATTCCCTGATTTGAAAATCTTTGTTAAAAGTTCTAGATTTTTATTTTTCATAATTCAGCAATAACTCAACGATTTCTTTATTCCATTTAGACCTAGCTATTTGTTTTGCCTTTTGCCAAATCTTTTTTTCTTATCTGCACCATTTTGTAATAAACAACGAACAATTTCAATATTGTTGTTTTCTTCTGCGTGCGTAAGACAAGTGGCACCATCATCGTCTTGACTATCTATATCAGCACCATATTCTAATAATAACTCGATAATAAATTTATTATCATTTTTATTTTCTGCAGCATAATGTAAAACATTTTCGCCGTCATCATCTTTTTTCTTTATATCAGCACCATTTTGCAATAAACAACGAACTATTTCAATATTGTTGCTTTTAGCTGCCCACATAAGACAAGTGGTACCATCTTTATCTTGACTATCTATATCAGCACCATTTTTTAATAATAGCTCGATAATAAATTTATTATCATTTTTATTTCCTGCAGTATAAAGTAGAACACTTTCGCCGTTACTATCGGTCTTATTTATATTAGTACTATTTTGCAATAAACAACGAACAATTTCAATATTGTTGTTTTCAGCTGCGTGCATAAGACAAGTTTTACCATGTATGTCTTGGCGATCTATATCAGCATCATTTTTAAATAATAACTCGATAATAAATTTATTATCATTTTCATTTCTTGCAGCATAATGTAAAACATTTTCGCCGTCATCATCTTTTTTCTTTATATCAGCACCATTTTGCAATAAACAACGAACTATTTCAATATTGTTGCTTTCAGCTGCGTGCATAAGACAAGTGGTACCATCTTTATCTTGACTATCTATATCAGCACTATATTCTAATAATAACTCGATAATAAATTTATTATCATTTTTATTTCCTGCAGCATAAAGTAGAACATTTTCGCCGTCATCATCTTTTTTCTTTATATCAGCACCATTTTGCAATAAACAACGAACTATTTCAATATTGTTGCTTTCAGCTGCGTGCATAAGACAAGTTTTACCATGTATGTCTTGACTATCGATATCAGCATCATATTTTAATAATAACTCCATTATAAATTTATTATCATTTTCATTTCTTGCAGCATAAAGTAAAACATTTTCGCCGTCACTATCTTTTTTATTTATATTAGCACCATTTTGCAATAAACAACGAACCATTTCAATATTGTTGTTGAAAGCTGCTGCCATAAGACAAGTGTAACCATTTATGTTTTGACTATCTATATCAGCACCATTTTTTAATAATAACTCGATGATAAATTTATTATCATATTTATTCTCTGCAGCATAATGTAAAACATTATCGCTGGATTTATTTATTCTATTTATATCTGCACCATTTTGCAATAAACAATGAACAATTTCAATATTGTTGTTGAAAGCTGCGTACATAAGACAAGTTTTACCATATTCGTTTTGACTATTTATGTCAGCGTCATATTTTAATAATAATTCAATAATAAATTTATTGCCATCTTTATTTTCTGCAGCATAATGTAAAACATTTGATCCGTAATTATTTTTTATATTTATATTTGCACCATCTTGTAATAAAAAACGAACAATTTCAATATTGTTGTTTTCAGCTGCTGCCATAAGACAAGTATAACCATTTATGTTTTGACTATCTATATGAGCACCATATTTTAATAATAATTCGACAAGCAAATAATTGTCATCTTTATTTTCTGCAGCATAATGTAAAACATTATCGCTGGATTTATTTTTTCTATTTATATCTGCACCATTTTGCAATAAACAACGAACAATTTCAATATTGTTGTTGAAAGATGCGTACATAAGACAAGTTTTACCATATTCATTTTGACTATCTATATCAGCACCATATTGTGATAATAATTCAATAATAAATTTATTGCCATCTTTATTTTCTGCAGCAAGATGCAGAGCAGTATTGCCGTGACCGTCTTTTATATTTGGGTCTGCACATTGCTCTAATAAAGTTCGAACAAGGTCAATGTTATTTCCTCGAGCTGCAGATAAAAGGCTAGGATCAGAGATTAAGGCTTTATGATCCAAACGTTTGACATTGAACACATTTTGAATGTTACCGAGCTGAAAATTTTTCATAAGAAGCTCCTATCACCGCTCCTCAAAATTGGCAACATTTGAAACTCGCCGATTCGTTCGCACTCACTGATTGAGTTGGATAAACTTGAAAGAATAAAAGTACAAGCGATGTAACCGGATCTGGACATACCCTGATTTTTTTACCTTGTCAATGACAAAGATAGACCCTTTTCAAGATTTTTCACGAAAATGGAGATCGAAATAATTACGTTTGAAATTATAATTTTTTTCGCTGTAATACAAACTTTTTTGAATTTTTTTCACGTTAAATTTCAATTAAATATTTTTACTATTGTAAAATGCGAATTGCAAACGATTAAAAAATATTTACTTTTTCATTTTTTGAGCAAAAAAATCACTTTTTGCACAAAAAATGAAAAATACATGTTTCGTTGACATAAACAAAAATTTTCAATTTTTTTGAAAAAATGGACTTGTTTGCTCAAAGAAGAAATATACATGTTTTTTAATCGTTAACAATTATAAATTACAATAATACAGATATTTACATTGAAATTTTTTAGCTAATTGAATGAGGAATATTTTTTAAATTATTGAAAAATCTTTTATTTTCGCTGAAATATGGCCTTTGGAAGTTGATGTACCATTTTAAAGGGCTAGACCACGTTACCGAGAAGTCGATTTTCAAAAAACTTTTCAAATTTTTTTTTAAATGATTGGATCTTGTAGGACATAGTCGAAAATGGTAAATTATGCAATTTTTCCGATAAACGAAAATATTTTTGAGTGATTTTTAGCTCTAAATTACATGAAAATAGTGTAAAATGATCATTTTCAATTGAATTTTTCGGGTTGAAGATGAAGTTTTCAAATTTTTTCATTGCCATTTTCGTGCTTTTCGGTTATTAAATGGGGGTTATAAACTGTTTGATATAGTTAAATATTGATTTCTCGGTAAGTCCCACTTGCCCTTTAAGTGCGCCATTTTATAAAAAATGCCATCTTTCTTTTTTCCTAAATCACCAAGGAATTTGAATGTCATAACGATTTATTAAATCGTTTTAATGAAAAATTTCATTGATGCCTGAGTGCCGGCTCTTTGCTTCAATGTTTAAAGTTGCTTGAAATTTTTTTTCACTATTTTGTTTCGCTCATAACTTTTTACCGTTAGATTTTCAAGTAGTGGTCCAAAAACAAAAAATGCTCAGAATTTTCTGCTCTTTCTCATAGAATAAACTTTCCGAAAGTAGACTGGTCCTTTAATACAGATTGTCCCTTGATCTGGGCAAGAAATAGCAGAAAGAGTCATTTAAAACGGAATCAATTTGTAGGAGATGGAAGGTTTTGAAGTTGAGTACCATTTTTTAAGATAAAAAAAGTTTATCTCGTGAGCTACGTTTCGGGGACATGTGAAAAATTTTTCCTTTAAATGTTCATTATTTAATGTTTTAAATAATTTTCGAATCATTTAAATGCGTTTTTTTACAATTCCACTTTTTCATCCCCGTTCGCTTCGCCGTGATCCTCGAGTGGGTGATCGCTCGGCTCCGGTTTTTTAAAATATATTTAGTAAGATTATGCTCACAGTAATTATCCTTTAACATCTCTGTGTGATTTGCCAATATACAAAATTTAAGAGGCAATGTCTCGAAATATCGAAGATGGATCTTAAAGAGGGGTGCAAAGTAGGGCCCTTTCCACACAAAAATTTTTTTTTCTAAAATGATCATTTTTAGGGGTAATTTTATGCGAGAAATCGATTGCGCGCACTGCCAAATTGTGAACCTTGACCCTGATTCAGGGAATGGGGTGGGTATATTGAAGCGAAAATCAAACATTTTCGGATTTTTATGAGAAAATTCTTAGGTTTTTCTAGGCGGGGAATCGATTGCGCGCATTCCCGAACCTTGAAAACGCTTCCTTGACCCTGATTCAGGGAAGGAAATCGGTATTTACGTAAATAAATTGATTGTCGCTTCAATGCACCAATTTCTTCCCTGAATCAGGGTCAAGGAAGCGT
>OZJO01009064.1:0-10415 GCA_900406225.1 Acrobeloides nanus
CCCTATATACATGATCTAATTATTTGTAATCACTATTCTTATGAACACCAATGTGTTTTAATTTCAAGAAGAACCGTGAATCAATACGGCCAAGAATGCTACCCATCAGAATAGTTATAAGTTTATGGGAAAGATATAAGCCCAATCAAAAAAGAAGAACGAATACTATTACAAATGATAGATTTTATAATAATGAAAAATTTCGATAGCATAGTTATCAGTGTAAATGCGAAAAGTGTATTAAATAAAAGGACTTTAGTAGCTAGTTCACTTAATTGCCGTCACTTAACGTGGTCCAAAATTTGAAAAATTTTTTGTGGCAGCGAAATCAAGTGCTTTTCAACTTGTGGTCGCAATTAGCGGCTTTTATTCCATGCAATCCGTAAAGAGTAGCATCATTTCTTATCCCAATGGCCCTCTTTAGGGCCACAAGGGATGCCATTGCCCATGCCCGTGAGCATTGCCTTTTCAACTTTTAGACTAAATTAAGTGGCGGCAACTAAGTGAACTAGCTCCGGACTTTAATTTTTAACCGCAATTAAAAATCGAATCAGGGTAGTGGGCTTCATTCATGACCGTGCAGAAGAGGGTACATGTATCCCTCCCTCCATGGGCCAAAAAAAGTTAAAAAATTCAAAGGGTCCCCTTATGTTTTTGGTCAAAATAAAAAATCGGGATCTTGTACCCCCAATGAAAAAATCCTGGATACGGCACTGGCTTCATTAAAGGGCTAGAGGGAGTCCCCCCCCCTCCCTCACCATTCTTATCTCACTATACATCGATTACCACCCTCCTCTTTCACCCCCCCCCCATTCTTATCTTACTCAACTTCGATTCCCCCTATTCCTCCATGATGAGAAAAGGGTCATAATTGTTCCAAATTTTCTCACAAAAACATAGAACTCGGAGGGGGAGTTGATATTAAAATTCGTTATCAGGAACAATGCATTTGTTGAACTTTAAGTGAGGGGTGAAATTCATAGCAGGATCTCCGGGCGTCAATTTTTGGGGAAAATCAATTTTTTAATCCCCTAAATGAATTTTCCCGGAAAACTGATACTCTACAAAGTTGTTTCTCGTAAAATTCTGAACAACTTTGTAAAACATCATTTTCTCCGAAAAATTCATTTACGGGGTTAAAAAATAGATTTTTGTCCAAAATTGACTTCCTGAGATACTGCTATGAATTTCACCCCTCCTTTAAGGTTCATTCATATACTCTGCGTCATCAACAACGCATTTTCTTCAAAACAGAAATGTTTTCACAAAAAGTAGTTTCTGGCCCATTGGGCCGGAAGGGGAGTCCCCCAAAGATCTTCTCCAATCGTAATTACGCCATTGATCCCTTTAAAGGAGTGCCGTTCAAAGAGCGCAATATTAAACCTTGTGCTTTCAAATAAGCTGATATGAATGTCAACAAGATACGCATCTTTTATTTTCAAATAATGAAACAGAAAGGATTAATGTTCAATGTACGTATTATAAAATCATGATATCATTTTGAAGTCATGAGCGAACAAGGTTCGGAACTGGGGAAAGGGACCATTTTTTTATAAAAAAATATATTTAAATTGAAAAATTGTTTAAAACCTTGAAACTTTTATTGACATGTAATATTACAATGAATCATCATCGAGCACTTCTAATGCTACGGAGTTATTTACATTTGATTGGCCGATACCTTCTTGTTCTTGCATCAATTCTAACTCTTCATAGTAATTTGAGTATCCACTTTCACCCTCTAATACATCATGCAATTTGACTACTAACTCTTCAAACTTTGGCCTTGTTTCCAAGTTTTCTTCCCAACAACGGCACATCATTTCATATATTTCATTTGTGGCCAATTCTGGGCGGCTCATTCTCTCACCACTTCGTAAAAATCTGAGAATCTGTCTAGTTTCGATTCCCGCATACGGAGCTTGTCCTAAGCTGAACACTTCAAACATGAGTACACCAAAAGCCCAGACATCGGATTTTTCGGAAAACAGTCTTTCCGCGATAGCTTCGATGCTCATCCATCTTATTGGGAATTTCTTTATCAGAGTCGTTTCTTTTAAACCCGTGTTATTGATAACAGCAAGACCAAAATCCGATATTTTTGCTTGAAAATCATTGGTTAGCAAAACGTTTCGTGCAGCCAAATCTCTGTGAACAATGTTCTTGGATGCGATGAATTCCATGCCCTTAGCAATTTGCCAGATTATTGATATAATGGTTTTGAACGGAATCTCCTTTCTATCTTTCGACCTTTGCATCTTTACATATCTCAATAAATCCTCTTGAGCCAACTCGAAAACTATCGCCGGCTTGTCATTGATCATACGCCATCCGAGCATACTTATAACATTTCGATCGTATTCTATTATTTTCAACGCTTCAATCTCTCGGAACAACTGCTCCATTTCATGGTCCCCAAAATGTAAGACATGTTTCACGGCTACCTCGCAATCACGGAATTTTTGAGTTTCCACTAAACTGGATAGCTTTGCCAACGGCGCCAAGCCAGATAGAAAGCCTCTGTATATAGCTGAACAAACACCGGAACCTAGAGGCTTATCGTAATGGACAATTAGTTTTTCATTCTCGATAAAAAATGCGTCGGAATTTTCTTTAAATTCGATATCATCTTCATTTGATGGCTGATTTTGCTGTTTGATGATACTGAACATGAATGAGAAGCGTCTAGATGCGTCCTTCATATTTCTATGATGGTAGCAGTACCAGCCTAGAAAAACAGCAAGGAAGAGTAAGAATATAACAATGCTAAAAAGTATCCAAAACCATGCTTTTTGCCATATCTGTGTTTTTTCTTTAATATTTATATATTGTCCTTCATATTGTAATACTAAACCTAAATTCAAATTTTTGATACTTATTAAATTCCGCTGACAACTCTTTTCATGGCAAGAGTTTAAAAAAATGTCAACTTCTATAGTAAATTATCAACATTTTAACAGTCGGAGTTCCGCCTGTCACAATTGTCTGTTTTAGTATTTTGAGCTATGCTGATTACGAATATGCAAAAATAAAAATGGGTTTCATCACAAAGTTTTGAACTAGAGGCCTTTAAACTTTGGGACATGTTGAAAATTGGTGTTCGTACTATTACGAATTACGAAATTCATTTGGTTATGTTCTATCCTTGGTTTGGACCCTGAAGAAATCACCGGGTACAAATCGAACGGTATGCATTAAAAAATTAATAACCTGTTGATGTTTGGTCTTCCTTTCCCAAATAATAGTCCAAATTTATTTCAACGGAATTAAAAACTATAGTTTCATTTGTAAAGATACCATGTTTATAAGTCTTTGTTTGGTTTATGCTACTAATTTGTAATTGCCCACCAACTGGTACTTCTACATATATTAGTTTGATGATTATTTTTGCTACGCCTTTGGTACACTTGATGAACACAGGTATATATTGGATAGAAGAGTTACTCGGATAGTTCCTTGACTGAATAATACCAACTCCATAATCTTCAAAATGTTGGGCGATATTCGCACTTTCCAAAACTTCATATTCTATTGTGAGCGATCCATTTGTTGGAATGACAAAGTTGATCAAATATCCATAAATCACAATATTTTTCCAATATTTTGAGTTTCCTTCGGAAAATTCAAATATTTCATAACTTTCATTATAAACGGTCGATAAAGCTTTGACTGACGAGGGTCCAACATAGTTTATACTTAATATGTACATAATAGGAAGTGATAGATTTGAAAATGGAGGGCTTACAAATGGTATCAAAACAGAAGATAAACAATTGCCCGATGTATTTGCTGTAGCATGAAGAGTCAAATTATTTTCAAATAGAAAAGCATAATTCACAAAATTCGAGTCGTTGCAATTAGAAAATTGTGTGTCTTTTATACGGAACACATAGTAAAACGAGAGTGGCCAATCTATTTCCTGAGAACCATGACTTGAAGAGGATATCGAAAAACTTCCAGTGGAAGAATTTAGAAGGGTAAATTGATCCGCGTAATTGTATGTTGCAACAATATTCGATAAGTTTTGTGAATCGAAGACATAAATAGTTTCAGAGGTATTGCCTGGGACATTATTGCCAATCCATAATTGAAGTGTGCCAAGATTTGAGTTTAGACTAAACACATCTCCATTATAATCACCGCCACTATACTTAAATCCATCCGGAACAACCAAAATGGGTAGCTCAGCATTAATTGAAAGCTCCTTAAAGGGATGAATAAAAAATGGAGTTTTTGTTAAAAATTTGCATTTTTGTTGAAAAATGTAGACATTTTGATGATAAAAGTTTTTCGGGAAACATAGGAGGACCATTAGGAAAATTTTTTCGGACATTTTTTTCATTTTTCGACGACAGAGGGAGCATTTACCCCCTTCCCCCTTTTCGGGTCTACCCTTCTCTTTGACATTGTTCCCATCCAGAGAAACGGTCGTAGCAGTTTATCAATATTATAGTCGAATTTTTTTCATGAGCAACACAAGCAATTTGGTCGACTCAGGGGCAGCGATATTGAAACGATTGATCAAACATGAGAAAGTTCAAAATTTGCCGATTCGACCCTTTCCTGCAGCCGAAATTCAAAAATTCCTTCGAATTCGTGTTCCCCATACGAAAACCCCCGAGTACAAAAAATCAGCTGATTTTGGAGGATTTTTTGAAAAATCGGAACCTGTCGCGACATATCGCGATAAAGAATAATAAAAATAAAATAAAGAATAAACTTTAAAGATTTTTGACCTTTTGTTCGTTTTTTAACATTTATGTTTTGCTTAAATGTTTTGACTCATTTCTTTTCTTAAAAGATTTTTTCAATAACATTTCGGTTTTCCAGAAATGAATCATATTAGTCATTTTTTGACTCATGTCTAGCACACTCTGTATTTTCATGTAATTCTTTCTCTAGTTTCTTTTCCTTAAAAAGAACGCACCAAAAATTGCATCCGTTCCTGAAAAGCATAAAGGAACGCCTTTTAGTATACTTTTGTACACTGTTTTTTCCTCATATTTATAAATTATATTTAATTTTTCTCTAGCCTCAAAAAAAGCTATATAAACCGTAGAAATTGTAGATATTTTTGTGTGTTAAATAAATTTTGTTTTGTTTGACGCCCCTTTCTCAAGAAAAAACACTTTTCTTGACAGAACCAAGAGGAAAAACGATTTTTCAAAAAACCCCAAAATCGGCTGATTTGCTGTACTCGGGGTTTTCGGGTATGGGGAACACGAATTCAAAAGAATTTTTGAATTCCGACTGCAGGAAAAGGTCACGCAGCAGACCAAAATTAGCAAAAAATGGGATAATTCTCCAAACCACTCTAAATCGTATGAACGAATTCGCGAAAAAATTTGTGTGCTTCGAAAAAATAGAGCTCATAGCGTTGTTCTAGAAGTCATGAGGAACATTTTGAGTGGTCGACCATGAAAATTGGTTTATGGGATAAAAAGTTATAAGCTTTTGAAGTTCTCACCTTTTTTGATTGTTTACAAATTCGAATTTTTTTTTATCATTTTATGAATTTACAATATTTTAAATTAACTTGCATTGAGTGCTCAATTGGGAACGTAGTTGGCCATCTTTTTTTGGGACCCAGGTTCGACTCCCGCCGGAGTAGAAATTTTTTTGGACGTTGAATTTTAAAAAAAACACTCTAAATCGTGAATGGTTTGGAGAATTATCCCATTTTTTGCCAACTTTGGTCTGCCGTGGGTCGAATCGGCAAATTTTCTCGAAAATTTTAAATTTCTAATGTTTGATCAACCGTTTCAATATCGCTGACCCTGAGTCAATTAAATTGCTCGTGTTGCTCATGAAAAAAATTCGACTATAACATCTTCATTAATTTACTTTTCTAGTAAGCTCGGTATAATTATGATGATACTCTAAATATAAGTAAAACCAGCAAAAATTCCCATTTGTTGGAAAGTAATTGCACGAAGCTTCACTACTAGTAGTATCCAAAGTAATGCATAATTCATTTTCTTGAATGACCAAATTATTTGTGTAGCCAAAATCATATTCTTTGTCATTTGAATTTATTTCAGCTGAAGAAGAATCAATTATCGGGATACTATTCTTGCAGTTCGTCATTATTAACCGAGAATTACAAGACTGAAAACCTTGGCTATATTTTATATAGGTAAAATCATTTGGATGAGCGTAACTAATATTTGTATGCCAAGTACAATTAAGACATGATGTATTTAAACAATATATGTCATGCGTTGCAAAATATGTAGTCACTGTGTTATTTATCGGACTTAAGTGAAGTTCATTTGATTGCCAACATCCACAATCATGAACACTTTTGTAGTAAAATTCTAGGGTAATAAAAATGCCCATATTATTACAAGCACTCCCGCTTGAATTAAAATAGATGCAAAGTGACGTTTCTTGAGTGGCCATATCAATACGTGGAAGATTATTAACGTTATAGTTGAAAATCATACTCCCTTGGCAATTTGTTAACATTAAATTATAATCCAGGCAATTATTATCACTGCAATTTTGTGGAACATATCTGTTAAATTCTATTTTTAGAACATCTAAAGGGTGATCATATTTAACATCAATTTTCCATTTGCAGTCAATGCAAGTAGAATTGGAACAATTGAGAGTAATGTTTGAAGCAATTAATATTTCCCTATGATTTCTTAGTCTATCCATAGAATACATATGTGACCCATCAGTGCCGTTCCAAGCACATGAACAATTATTAGTCGTGGAAGTATCTTCGTACCATATTCCATAATAATTCTGTGAAGATACAATAAACAATAATGAAGCAAAAACGTAGAGACATGTATATGGCAAATATGACATTTCAAAATCGATATTATTTTTTCAACACTAAAAATATTTTTTTAGCACTAATATTTTTTCAGCAATAAATTTTAAAAAAAGTGAAAAAGTGAAATTTTTTTCAAAAAACATGAATTTTTGTGACCCATAGGGTGATTCATGTTTCTAGTTAGACACAATATAAATTTTCATTTCCAACTTACACGAGGGTTGGTAACTGTCCAATCGCTTTTCAAAAACTGCCTATGCCATATTGTGGAGGACTCCCAACTTCATGTCAAAAGTGAAAGAATTATGTGCGAACTCTTTAATTTGACTGTTCTAGAACGTTTCAAAGTTCATTCAATAAATATCCCTGAAACAATAAAAAGTCTGTTTATTGAAAAGAAGAGTTTCAAGAGCAAATCACACTCTCATCGCTAACCCACGGTTTAGGATGTGGAATGCTAGTAGATTCATTAAAAAGATGCTTTCTTGTCTTTTCGAAAACTTGTGAAATACAAAGAAATTAACCCACTCAACAATTTTTTTGTTCTTCTCTGCCATCACAAGCGAGTCTCTTCTAGAGGTTTTATCTTCAAAGGTCACATTATAACCTTCAGACTTTATTATCTCGCTTTACACACGTGCTAATTTCTTATTCGAAAATTTTGAACTCTATCCTCGATTGTGGACCGTAAATAAAGCGGCTGAAAACAGTTGGTTCGCTAAAAACAATGACCTCCACAGTCGCACAAGAAGAAGATAGCTAAATGGATACTGAATGTTTAACGGGAAAACTCAGGATAATGGCAGACCTAACGGGAAAGCCTGGGGTATCTTCTACTCAGGAAATGTTTTCCAACAAAATCAACACTGTCACAATCACAGTTGCACAACCCCGATACCCCCCCCCCGGTAAAATTTTACCAGGAGGGTAGGTCATGATCACGGGGTGGAGGAGGGGGAGGGAGTTGGTCAACGGTCCCCGGGCCGATGACAATTAAAAAAAAGTCGCCAATCTGCGGAGGGAGCGGGTCATAAAAACAAACATTTTCGACCGGCGTCTGTGCAACTGTGATCACAATAAATGTGGTGAAGAAGAAATAACAGAAGTAAATGAAATTGAGAATGAATACTATGATGATGGAAAATGAAGTTCTCCATACAGAGGAAACAGGACATATCGTGATGGATGCAATCGAAATAGGAACCTTCAAAAATCAAAAAGAAGATGGCCAAGCAAAAATACGCGCAGGACCGTTTTTCTAGACGGGAAATCAATTGCGTGCATTGAAATTGCTTCCTTGATTCAGGTTCAGGATACTTTTTTCATGAATATGATACCCGAAAATTTTTTCTAAAACAACCCCTATATGCTCGGCAGTTTTTTGGCAAAGATATTGACGCTTAGAAACGTTTAGAGCATAAATCGCTATCTCTTTTATTCACCAAATATTCATAATTGATAGAAACGACAAAAGCAGGCATAAAAACAGAATCAAGAAAAAACAATCAAACAAAATATTCTAATTATCAGGAAGGTAGTCTACTTTATATTCTTGTGTTAAAGAATATGAAATAGTGCTAAAGCATCGTTTCCGTAAATCCGCAATTCCTTTCACCCAAAATCCATGTGGTTTACTATCAATTTTTGCTTTAATACACCCATAGCTTACCTTGAATCAGGGTCAAGGAAGCGTTTTCATGCTTCGTCAATGCGCGCAATCGATTTCCTGCCTAGAAAAATCTCTAGACAGCCGGTTTTCTGGCGAAAATCCAAACTTTAGGTCATTTTCGCTTTAATACACGCATCATCTACTCTGAATCAGTGTCAGGGAAGCGTTTCCATTTTTCGGGAATGCGCGCAATCGATTCCCCGACTAGAAAAACCCTTGTAAGGTCGAAAATTTCGTCAAAAATCGACTTCTATAACCAAATATCGACATTTTAAAATTCATTTGCAACATTGAAAAACACAAATTTTTTGAAAAAGTCTGTATACTGACACGAAAACATGAGTTTCGCTCAAAAAAATCGATTGGATTGTATTCAGCATACACTCTTACCCACTACTGAAAAAAATTTCATCGAAAACGGATGAAAAATGATGAAATTAGAGAATTTTTTTGAGCCGCAAATACTTATTGATCAACCCAATAAGAACCAAAGGACTTCATTTAAGATGCTTAATTTTTGACTAGGAAAATCAATGAACCCACATCTTCAAAGAGAAGGAGTGGGTAATCTTTTTCTTTGGCTCCATGATTTTAATCCTCTTTTAAAATTTTATCATCAAAAAATCAAACTTTCAAAAATTTTTTTATTATTTGGCCATTTTGTTCACGTTTAGGTTCAATAATTCATTTTTGGCGGCCTTGGTTTTTGGGGAAAAATTTATAAAAATTGAGTTTTAAAAATTCGAGAATTTGTTCCGGTTCCACAAAGTTCTGGCCAATTTTGCTGTTCTCGTCATCGGACTTGTTCCAACGCAGCTCTGCTACATATCATAAGTGAGTAGTGATAAAGAATGATGAACAAGTGCCAGTATATGGGCCATCGTGGTAAGAAAAAAATTTGGTGAGAGGAGTCGAATCACGGCAGTGTTTTTTTAGCAGAAATTGGAGATGACTGGAATTTAAAAAACGAGTAATTCCATTAGGCTCGTCACATCGAGACGAGTAAAACTCATACCATATTGTACACAGAAGCTACAGAATCTCATGTCTAGTTGCAGCCTGGTATTGAGTTTATAGGTCGCGTGTTCGAATCCCAGCCCGAAATTAAAGTTTTCCGATTTTTATGAAAATTTTTGCATATCTCTATTTTGGTCTCTAAAACACTTTGCAATACTTTTTTTGGCCATTAATACTTGCGGGAGCTGTAAGGTTGGTTTTGTTAAACCGAATCTTAGTTAAAATCATCATTACTATACAGTAGTAGTAAGTATTTAATGGCTGAAAAAGTATTGCAAAGTGTTTTAGAGACAAAAATAAAGATATGCAAAATTTTTCATGAAAATCGGAAAACTTTAATTTCGAGCCGGGATTCGAACCCACGGCTTATAAGTTTAACAAAAGGCACACTACTATAAGGGGCTGTCCTTAAATTACGTTTGTTTTTTTTCGGATTTTTGACCCCCCCCCCCCCCCCCTCCCCCCTTGTAATTAAATTGTTAGATTTTGGCTGACCCCCTCCCCCCTATATCTAACGTTAGTTTTTTTTCCACTTTTTAAAGGGGGTAACAATTATGGCTTATTTTTGGTCAGACAAAAAATTGCTTCACAGAAGGCGGTTTTTAATGAAATTTTTTTTCAGGGTATGAGAATGAAGTCTCCTCTACCTGAATCTGCAAGAATTTTTTGGCTTCGACCCCTTACTGGGGGTTAAAAAATTCATTTTTTAAAATTTTTTCGATTTTTAAAAAACATAAAAATTATAAATTTCATAAACATTTGAAGTTGTGACCAATTTCCAAGATTTTGAGTATTCAACCATTTTTGAATGTGTAGAATCCGAAAAAAGTATCTTTGAAATTTTTTGACCCCACCTTTAAAAAAAATTTTTTTTAAGTGGTACCCCCTAATTTTTTTCAAAATTTGTAAAAATTTTGGAACCCCTACAATATGGATGTCAAA
>OZJO01009065.1:0-10104 GCA_900406225.1 Acrobeloides nanus
AAAATTCTGATTCATGTTTTCGTTTCAATAACCCAAAACAATGTTCAAATTGGATAATTTTGGTGTCATTTTGTTTGCCTCATTTAGCTATAAAAATTGCTACAATGTTCATTTTATGAAAATTGAAAAAATCGATGCAAAAATCCATTTTTCCGCAAAAAATTCAAAAAAGTTTGTGTATTACAACGAAGTGCTTGTACACAAATTCAAATTTCAAATGCAATTATCTCAAAAACTACAACGATTCAGAATATGCCGTAAAAACAAAAAATGCTCCATTTTTCATGATCTTTCCTTGTAAATTACTGAACTGGTCCTTTAAGGGTACCAAATTTTTGGTTAAAAAGCGTACCAATTGATTAACACTAATCTTGTTCATATTAGGCCTAGTTAGTACAAATAAATGTAAGGTATTTGTTAATGAACCTAATAAACATAATGGAACAACAATAAATTTATGGGCGCCACTATAGGATCTAAAAAATCAGTTTGAATCGGTTCAACTATAAATAATTCTTACCTTGAAATTGTGACAATAATTTCAAGAAAGGATGTAGTAGCATTATTATTTAGGTCAAATAATTCTAGCTTCCCTGAACACACCATATTTTTCTATAAGATTTATATCTTTTAATAATTTATGTGTGAACGTGAACACGAAAAATATAAGAGCTACTGCACTTAGTGTCCTACTTACGAGGTCAGGTTCAAAATTGGATGTCTTAAATTTGGGGCCCGAACTTTTTTTCCTAAAAATGGCAACTTCCTGATCTATTGCACTATGGAAGCCCACATTTTTGGACGACGCTCATGAAACGGATTAGTATTTTATATTCCGTTTATTATTATGAAGTTCTCCCATAATCTTGTTATGGACTTTTCCAGACATTTATTTAATCGCTTTTCAGCAGTTTATCAAAATACGTAATTTCCACATTAGGGGAAATATAAACTAGTGTTTTTATATTCACTAATACATAAAAAAAGTTCTGTTATCCTAATTTTTCCGGCGTATCATAGGTACACAAGGGGGCTGTCCCCCCCCCCATAGTGTCGTATTGAGGCCGAAATTTAAAAAAAACTGGATTTTGGACGATTTTTTTATGTTTTTTCGACCCGAAATTTTGTTCAAAAATCCTAAAAATGACCCATATAGGGGTAATTTTATGCGAGAAATCGATTTTGGTATTGAGCTTCGGACAAGGTTTTGAATTTTTGGGTATGCGAATTTTGAATAAAAATGACTTTAAAAAACTTTCCTTTGAGCACTCAAGAAAATGCCTCTTAAACGATTTAAAAGAAAAAATTTTTAAAAATCGCTGAAAAATGAATCAAGTCAAAGATTTATGAAATGTTTACGGGAATTCAAAAATGAGTTTTTTGAGATTCTCGGGATTATTTATAAGGTTTATAATTGCGCCATCCTTTTATTTGAAATATATTAAAAATCCTGGGTGACGGAAAAACTTCCGGGTAGAAAATGACGCCTGATTTCTTTATAGTTCGATTCTAATGAGGGTTATTACTTTTTAAACCTTATTAACTCTAACCTTATGACCGTCTATTCAACTCTTTATAAACAATTTCCTCAAATCTCCTAGGGACAATTTGTACAAAATCAGCATCGTCCGTTTCAATGAAAGAAAGCAAGTAGCTTACACGTATAATAAATTAGGGTGGCTCTATCTTTATGACCAGCAGTGTATTTCATTTTAATTTAAAATAAAACAATCGCTTCTCAAAGTGTCGGCCGAAAAAACTAAGTCAAAGTAGTAGCAAAAAGTCTTAATGCTCTTTTGAACGAAAATTAGTTACCCAAATTTCCAGCTACCTATCAATTAATTTTCGAGTGACACCTGGTTCGATTCCCATGTGCACCACTTTTTTTGCATTCATCAAATTTTTATTATTTTTTCGTTTTTCTCCGCAATGAAATTTCATACATTTAAACCAAAAACATATAACAAGTAAATTATGCCCAACAACTTCCTGAATTAGAAAAAAATCGATTTTACATGTTTAAAACGTCCCTTGTCAGTGTTGGAGGCGGGCTCTCTCCCATGAAATTGTCCAAAGACTATACCTGGACAGGGATCCAGAAATGTATCCCCATAATAAAAAGTTTTAGGTTTGCCCATTTCACGCGCCCACCGGACACTTCACCAATTGGACATTTTGCTTCCCATAGACACTTCACCTACTGAACAGTTCATCTACTATAGACACTTCATCCACCATGGACACTTCACCCACCATAAACACTTCATCCATTGGACACTTCATCCACCGAACAGTTCATCCACCATAAATACTTCCCCCACCATAGACACTTCACCAACTGGACAGTTCATCATGGTCTTGAAAAGGTGGATGAACTGTCCGGTGGGTGAAGTGTCGAATGGATGAAGTGTTTATGGTGGATGAACTGTGCAGTGGCTGAAGTATCTATGGCGGGTGAAGTGTCCATGATGGATAATCTGACTATGGTGGATGAAGTTTCTAGTGGGTGAAGTGTTCTTGGTGGGTAAACTGTACAGTGGGTGAAGTGAGATACCGCCGATTTTATACAAATTGCCCCTAGGAAATTGAGGAACATTGTTTATAAAAAGTTGAATAGACGGTCTTATTAGAGTTAATAAGGTTTAAAAAGTAATAATGCACTTTAGTTTCGAACTATAAAGAAATTAGGCCTCATTTTTTACGCGAAAGTTTTCTGTCACTCATAACTTTTAATATAAATATTTTGAGTAAAAGGATAGCGCAATTATAAACCTTATAAATAATCTCGAGAATCTTATGACACTTATTAAGAACGCCTCCATGACTGAAGAAAATAAAACAACAAAATAAACACACACTTTTATTTAAATATCAGAATTTCACGTGCGCCCCACCCGAATCATCATTTTCCGAAACGGATCAAGGCTCTGATAGCTAAACGTATAAATGTTAAAATATGGCCGTAGATAAAGAATTCATCATCCACTCTGACGATTGATGAAGAGCCAAATCCCACAAAACACATAAAAGCGTGATAGACATTTTTCATTTAAACCTCTTTATTAATTAGTAATGAAAAGAAAAGCTCTATAAATTCTAAATTAAATGAATAAGAGCTTGATTAGTACCAGATAAGAACTTGATCTTTAATACCAGAAAGTGGGCGAAGAAAGACTTTAACTTCTCTTTTAATACAAAAAATTTTTACTCCATTAAATTAGTCATAAAAAATGACGTGGAAAACAATATAAAACTATCATGCAAAACTTTAACCAACTCAAAAAAATCGAAAAATACTGATTTTTCGGCACGAGTCCGAGAAAATTTTTGAATTTCGACCTCATCCCCATGACCACGCAGGGATGCCTCCCCAAGGAGAAAATTCGAATTTTCAAAAAGTTCTCCAAATCGGCTGATTTTTTGCACTAGAAGGTTTTCGGCTATGGAGAATACGAATCCAAAGGAGTTTTTGAATTTCGACCTCACCCTCCACGACCACGCAGGGATGCCTCCCCCAAGGGAAAAATTCTCCAAATCGGGCCTCGAAGCATGAGGAGTACTCCAAGCGCTCAAGGCGCGAGGGGTACTCAGAGCGCCAACGACGTGAGGGATACTCTTAGTGCCGAAGACGCGAGGAGTATTTGGGCTCCGAAGGCGCAAGGTGTATCCGAACGCCGAAGACGCGAGGTATATCTGAGTGCCGACGGCATGAGGGGTACTCCTAGTGCCGAAGACGTAAGGGGTCTTTGGCACTAGGAGTACCCCTATATACAGATTAACCAGACAAAAAATAAGCGTAATCAAGCACGACACAAAAATATATTCAAAACCATGAATGCACATAAGAATATATGGGTTAAGAACTACAGGAAGCCAAAATGCACGTAAGAATATAGGTTAAGAACTACAGGAAGTCAAAAGAACATCCTAATGGGACTATTTGAAAGGCATAGTGGTTTTTATTTCCCTTAAATAATGCAAAAGGGCAAGATAATAAAATTTAATGAATGGCCAATACGTGCTTGTTTTGGAAATTTTTTGTCATTAGAAAATTCTTGGAAAAATTCATTAAACAGCATAGTTAAGAGATGAATGAGGAAGATCAAAATAGACACGAAAATGGGAAAGGTGGGATGTTTGGGAAAAGAAGCTGGGAGAAAAAGTGATCTTCTACAAAATTGTGCCTCAATACCATACAAATAAAATAAAACAAACCGTATTTGAAAATCTTTTAAAATGAGTGAGATATATATTTACTAAAATGGGTATTTACTAAATGGATCCAATTTTTACTCTTTGCTCAAGGTGTCTAACTTTGAAGGGCCATATCTCCGGGAAACAAAGTTTTGGATTTTAGGAAGACGGAGTTTCCATGTTGGTGTCATCAAGTTACTTTTAGGCAGCAAACGACAAAATTCTAAGACTATCAATTATTTGTTAGGTACCTTTGACTTCAGATTTATTCAAAAAACCTCTGTCTTAAGTTTCATATAAGTAAGATATGCCAGATCTGGTTGTAGCTAAGCGTTATGAAGCCTGTTGGAAACACTTTTATTTGAACCTTTACTTTCATTTTACATTAAGCCGGAACTTATGATACAAATATAGATTCAACTAATCGCCTCCATCTAATCAAGAGTCGCAAAAGTTTGTTGGACTGTCTGGTCTTTAAAAAATAACAAAAACATACAATGTTCCTATAAAAAGAAACAAAAGCATCCTTAGCAAACAAATTCATTTCATCGGAAATAAAATGCACAATACAATACGCTTTTCAATTAACTTCACTTCTAATTTAAGTAACTAGAGAATTTGTCATTTTCTGCTAATTTCTAATAAAGCCTGATAACACACAATGGCACTTAACCCTCATCCGGTCCAATATTTTTCATGATTCTCTGGGCAAATGGGGTCTGACAGACCCCAATATTGTTTCAACGATTTTTTTGGTCATTTTCGATGAATATTGTTAAAAAGTTTTTTTTAATTTTTCGTCTTGTTTTTTTTTAATTTTTTAGAAAAATTTATCAACAAAAATAATTTATAAAAAATAGAAAATTAGGCATTTATTCGTCTTCTTCTTCTACAACATCCATACAATCTCGGCAAACTATGTAAGAGTGTTCCTTACAAACCAGGGTTTCGAAAATGTGGTGGGTCAATAGACCATTCCATTTTTTGATCTCAAGATCTCCTCGTTTGCTTCTTCTTCGTCGTCGACTTTCATTTCTTCGTCATTTTCACCTTCATTCCCTGAAGAAGCCGATGATACATTGACTTGGACTCAACTTCTTCTTCTTCTGATTCTAAATCCGAGCCACTACCGATATCACTAAATTCATCTTCAGAAGAGTCTGAGTAATCCATCTAAAAATGGGAAGGTAAATATTCGAAAAAATCATTAGAAAGCCTAAAAATTGCGCAAAGTAGGTGAAATTTTCTTCAAAAGCCAAAAACAACAAATTGGTTGATGAGTAAGTGTTGATTATATAAAAGATCGATCAATAGCTTATTTCATTTGCATCCAACTGCTCGAAAATCATGTACCACTCCATTTCCACTTGCTTGAATAAAAAAAGTAGGAAAATTATAAAATAGAGCTTGAAATACAGAAATCTCTTAAAAAATGGTCTCTTAAATGTTAAAAAATTTTCACGAAATTTAGAGAAAAAGATTTTCACTACTGCTGGATCGAACCAGCGCTCTTGGCATCAGGGCTAAGTTCTGGTAGCGGTTCTGATTCCAGCACCGGTTCCGTAAAGTTCCGGTAGTTTTTGCTATCTCGGTACCGGGGTTTTCGACCGGAACAATGAAAAATTTTTTTCGATTTTTTCGCATATTTTTTAAATGTTTGGAGAAAAATTTTCACTACTTACAAACAATGAAATTTTTTAATTTTCAGGTTATTTGTTTCAATTTTTGAAATTTTTTGTTTGAAGTGGAAATTATTTATTGTTCCGGTTCCGTTTCGGGTTTCGGTTTTGTTCCAGTTCCGGAAGTCGGACCTGTTCCATCTCAGTCATGCTTGGCATGTCAGAAAATTCTGCTATCTTACCGGGGTCGGGAGACTCGATTAAAAGGTCTAGATAAATAGGTTTCTACCTTTTTTTATTACTAAATTTGTTTTTCAAAAATAATTTAATAGTTTTTTCAAAAGATCTATCCTATGAGTCAACAAAATCGGGTAAACATTGGACATTCCATTCGTACAACTAGTGTTTTTGAGTGAACGCCCCTAGTCAAACAAAGATATTAAACAAAGACCTTTGTTCGTACTCTTGCTCTGAAAATAACATGGCACCGATCATGTTATCATTTAAAATCATAAAAATATATGATAAGGGAAATTTTGACATTTTAAAAGATAAACATTTAATAAATTATTCGTAAATATGGGAGTTTGTCACCTGGTGTTTGCTTTGATTTTAATTGGAACAATAAGTTTGGGAAATTTTCAAGGTATGAATCGTTTTTGGTATCTTTAAATTTTTATTTCAGATTGNACCTGGTGTTTGCTTTGATTTTAATTGGAACAATAAGTTTGGGAAATTTTCAAGGTATGAATCGTTTTTGGTATCTTTAAATTTTTATTTCAGATTGCAAAAATGCTGTTTCTGATCCAAAGTATACAACTTGCCCTATCAACTTAACTATAGCCATAGATTTTTCAAGTTTTATGAGAAAATATGAAAACATTCAATATGTAATCTTTTAAGTACAAATTATAAAAAAATAAATTTTAAGCTAACAAATTTTATACTAAAAAATTTTTCGACCACCTTGCCTTTTGATGATTCAGAATTTCATATTTCACTACTTTCTTATGGAACAATAAATGGATCTTTAATTCTTGGTCCGTTCAAAAAATATGATCAATTTTGTGAAGCTGTTTCTAGCCAGATGGAAATTTCTCAAAAATATGGTATGCAAAAACCTGATCTAAACAAGTAAAGAAGTTCGAAAGGTTGAAATTCTTAAAATTTAGGACTTTTTCGATATATTGGCACTATATTTCAAAAGGAGTTGAGCTAGAAAGTTTAGTTTGTGCAGAAGATAAATATTGTCTTCACAAGTTGATCTTTTTTTCATCAATTAAGTAAGTATGGGGCAGTTTTAAGGTCGCAGACGAACTTTCATGAGCATCTTTCTACAGTCGTTATTAGATAGTTCATTTTTCATAATCTTTTTTAGTGACAATCAAACAATCATAGACGGATTAGATATTGCAAAACTTGTATACAATTATAGTTTTATCGTATCAGTTGGTATAAACGATGTTTTGTTTTATCCGGCCTATTTTATTCTGCGCAAATTTTCTCATCGTATATACGATGTTACTTTCACGAATTATACATGGACTCAAGAAACCCCTTTAGTAGTATGGTTACAGGATATTTTATGTGGGATGTATATCAAAAGTAAGTTAGTTCTAAAAAACGTTCCAAAAATCCCAAAAAATAATTCTAAAAAGCTACAGAATTCCCAAAAAATCACTAAAATCCCAAAAGTTGCATTTTCAAAGAATCTAGCCAGATTTTCAGAAAAACCGGTAACATATATAATATACCGTATTATCTCTAATAGAAGGACATGTCCTTCTATTTTTCAATCGCCCGCTGCCCTGTCCTTCTATTAGAGACTGTTCTTATATTTTTCAACCACATTTTATCTTGGATAGATCACGAATTTTATATTAAAAAATTTCTCTTTCAATAATATCATAACAACAACAAAAAAATTTAATGAATTAACATATATTTTTAACCATCAACGGATGCTTCACTATCATAAACGTTGTTATTCTCGTCTTCTGATAGATCGATTTCTTATATAAGTTCGATGATTTTCTTTTCAGCTCGAGCTTGCTTTAAAAGATCTTGACCGGTCGGCACTGGCTCATCGGGCTTGAAGCAATAAATCTCATTATCTTCGCTACCATCCACAGCATTTGTAACTCCGCACGTGTTAAATGATTTCGAAATGACTTCTTTAGGGATAGAATCCCATGCTTTCACTATCCATTCGAGGTATATAGTCATCGGAGGAAGACAAGGATTCCCTCTAGTTGTTAACTCACGCTCTCCATGTAACATCCAATCTTCATATTCTTGTCTAATTCGATCCTTGAAAGATTTGTTCCAGCAAATATCTGGAGCCTGAATAAAGGTGTGAAAAAATTGGTAGATACAAAAGAGACCTGGATAAATTTGGTGCATCCGCCGGGAACGAGCGCCGTATCAATTTACATTTGTTTTAGTGCTTATTTAGTAGTCGTCTCAGAAGACCTAAATATAAGGAGTCGAGAGTGGAGTCAATAATTTAAAGGGGGTGCACGCCCAGTACGCTTCTCGAAAAAAATTTTTTCTCCAAATTGGCTGATTTTTGGTACTCAGGGGTTTTCGGGCACGAGAAATCGATTGGAGTAAGTCTCGAAGTCCAAAAAATTTTCATGACCTCCTACAAAAAAATTAATTTTTTAACATGGGGTACCTCGATTTAAAGGGGGCACGCCCAAAAAAAGATAGTCCAAAAAGAAAAAACCAACAAACCCGTAAAAAACAAATCACTTACTGTAATTTTCGGATCTCATCCTCTTGGTTAATCCAATTTATGACTTGAGTTCGTCCGATTTTAAAATGTTTGCTAGCTGAGTTCTTCGAATTCTTCTTCGCGCAATCAATCACTTCAAGCTTCATTTTGATAGAATATGACTTCCTTTTTTGAAATTTCTTATCGACCGTGTTATTCGACTCACCATCGGAACTGTCAAGCTCGATATCGCTCATATTTTAAAAATGGAGGTTTACGACAGAGCCTGAAAAATGAAAATTTACAATAAAAATGAGAAAAAATATTTTTCAAAAGCTTGAAAAATGGAAAAGTCCATGTACATTCCATTTAATGGAGAAATATTGAAGTAAAATTATTTCAAATTTCGAGAAATCAACTATGATTGTCGTTCTTCAGGGTATCCTTCTATTAGAGACTGTTCTTCTATTAGAGATAATACGGTAGCATATATTATATATATGGAATACTTAATATGTAATTTGCCCTCTTTTCTAAAATATCTATTTTATAGCACCAAAACATATTCCCTGTGGCGATGGATATTGTGAACCTATATTATGCGCGGATTTCAAAGATAGGCATTGTTTTTTTTATGCAAAATGTATTGTGAATCAGTGTTATTATTGGAGTAATTGCTTTAGTTTTTTATTAGATTGAATTTAACTTTTTAGGGTTGCATGTGCTCAGCTGGGTCGAAGCAAAGTCATATTGTAATAATATAAGTGCTTCTTTGCCTATTATATTGAATAAAACCATTCAAGAAGAGATTCATAGTAAGACAACTTTGTAATGAACTAACTGATCAAATGTTCAAAAATGTAAAATTTTCAATTCAATAATTTTAGAAACATTTGGCACTTATGAATACTGGATTGGTTTACATGGAGTTTATTCAACTGTAAATGTTAATTGGATATGGAATGATGGAACGTTGAATGTATTAAAATAAAAAATTACATATAACAAGCGTTTTTTAGCTCAATGATACCGGTTATAAAAATTGGGCAGTCGGTCAACCGGTTACCAATAACGATCAATTTTGTGTCAGTGATACAAGTTCATCATTTCTTGTACCAGGTTGGAAATCATTACCGTGTGTTGATCTTGATCATAAAAGAATTTATATTTGCGTAAAAGAGCCGAGTAAGTAAATACAGTCCATACTTATACAGTAGCGAGCAAAAAAATTGGAACACCCTGAAAAATTGGCATGTCGATGCCCTTCTACTTCCTTGGCCTTTCCAGAGACTTGACCTCAACCCGATCGAAAATCTATGGAATGAATTAGAGAAACTACTCCAAAGAGAACCTTTAGAAACGCCAACGAACTCTTCGACACGATTTAGAACGAATGAGCGCGAATCCCACGTAAAACTCTCACGAGATTGGTCGAATCTATGCCACGTCGTATGCGTGCTGTCATCAAGGCGAAGGGATACGCTACTAACAAGTAAATATCACAAACTTGATTTCTTCGATTTCGCCCAAACATACGCCAATTTTTTACCCATAGTAGGAGTACTAAAAAGCCGC
>OZJO01009069.1:0-38197 GCA_900406225.1 Acrobeloides nanus
AATAATATAGCAAAATTTTACCCTTAGAGAATATTTTTCCAAAATTTTTTGTGTTATTTGCGCGAATGAGCTTTTAAGCTCATTCTTTTAAAATCATTTCAATCGATTACGATTAATAAAACGACTAAACGTTTCATTAATCGTAATCGTAATCGATTGAATCGATTAATCGTATCATTAATCGTAATCGATTGAATCGATTAATCGTATCATTAATCGTAATCGTAATCGATTGAAACGATTAATCATATCATTAATCGTAATCGTAATCGATTGAAACGATTAATCATATCATTAATCGTAATCGATTGAATCGATTAATCGTATCATTAATCGTAATCGATTGAATCGATTAATCGTATCATTAATCGTAATCGTAATCGATTGAAACGATTAATCGTTTCATTAATCGTAATCGTATCCAATCGATTAATCGGTCATTCGATTAATCGAAACATCACTGTTTCTACCCCTAAAGATTGAGGCCATCCAGATATTACGTTCTCATGTTGGGGGGGGAGGTCTAAAAATTCGAAAAAATTAATAACGTAATATCTGGTTAGCCCCATTCATCATCAAGATTTTTGGAGTTCGATGGTCGGACTTTTTGGCTCGAGGTCTAGATCTTAATATTCATTTATGTCTCCCTCACCGTTTCCTCATCCATATCCATACGTACTTACTGTCAGTTTCCATGTTTTATCATCTCTAGTCGACTTTAATCTCGTTAAAATAATCCACCTAATTGTTACCCAAGAGATTGCAACTGCTATAACAATCATAGTTATGCTAAATATAATGAAATATTTTTGAAATCTTATAATTGAAGATTGTGGTGAATAGCCATTAGTTGATGGCTCATTTAACAAAAAGTCAGCCAATTCTTGATCAATTCCAACAGTGGCATTGTAAATTTCTTCTCGCGGCATGCGCTTTGATCCGATTGGAGCTACAGTCGAAGACGCGCCAATTAAATAAACTATGAGCATAAAAGCGAGAAAATTAAATCTGCTTTTAAAAATCGTTTTTTCATAACCACCGAGCATTTTGATTAAACGGTATAACATGATGAAATAGTTAGACCAGATCATATTGACGAGAATGAAATAGGCAAGAATATGTTGAATAACATAACCAACTTCACCAAATGCTCTCGTCCAACATAAAAATCATATATTTTTTTAAGTCAATTCGTGCGTCTGAACGGTCTCCTTCTTATTAAGGTCCCCTTCTTTTTATTAAGTTTTTATGATTTGGCCTGGTCGGACAAAAAACACAAAACGATTTTGATCAATTTTTTCCTTAAAAAATTCAATATTCTTATTGAAAAATTATTTTGTGAGATTTAGCCTTCACCCAAATCTGGAAGTAGTGTCCCCTCCTACTGAGCAGGTAGGTAGAAATTGAGTAGGTAGAGTCAAATAGTAAATAAGGAAATGGTAAACGGGAATTGGTTTCTATAGCCAAAGACGTAGCTGCGGGGCGTCCGGAACAGGAGGGCATTTTCCCAAAAAGGGCTGATTTTTCCCAAAAAACATAAGATAGTAAAAAACATAACATCCCAAAAAACATAACACAGTACCCTTATGATTAGAATTTTTTCGAGCTTCGGCCTGAATGAGGGAGCACCGATCCCCACTGCTCCTCCCCCGCCATTGAGCAAGTGGGTAGAAATTGGGTAGGTAGAGTCAAATAGTAAACAAAATTGTTTCCATACCATAAGAATATGCTATGTCTAGAGGATTCAAGGGAATTGGTTTCCAAGCAGACATCAAAAAATTGAAACTATAGCTAAAAGTCATATAATACATAAGTTGCCATTTGTAGATCTCCATTCCTTTAGGTGACTTTGTTAGTATTATAAACATAAATGTGGGATAACAAATCAAGCTGATTACCCCACTTACATCTAATAAAATACTGTAAATTTCAATCGATTTAGAATCATAAATTTGGTTCAGTTTTAATTCTATCATTGCTTAGAATATAATGAAGCAGATAGAAAAGAAACGCTATCAGGCGGCGTATAGATTGCTTGTTCAAATGAAAAAAATATTTATAAGAAAAGTAAAATAGTTGTTATGCGTACTAAATAATTCAATCGTGAAAATTATTAAGAAACTGAATGGTTNGGCGTATAGATTGCTTGTTCAAATGAAAAAAATATTTATAAGAAAAGTAAAATAGTTGTTATGCGTACTAAATAATTCAATCGTGAAAATTATTAAGAAACTGAATGGTTATTAAACAACTACTTATATCCTACTACGTCAAACCTCGATTTAACGCCCCTCGGTGAGGGGGCATTAAATCGAGGTTTGGCTGTACTATAAAAATGTAACGGCTGTGTGTATGTGCAGAAGATCTCGGGAACATTTGATTTAAACCCAGAACGCTAAAACTAAAGTAGTAGGGGACGATGAGAGAAGATGATCGACGTCACTTTTATTGGGGTACCCCTTAAAGGGGGATTGCAAATTAGGGCCCTTTTTACAAAAAATTTTTTTGAAAATGACTTTTTAGGGGTAAAATAGTGTTAAAAATTGAGATTGAGCACATCCCCGTTGCATGAAAATGCTTCCTTCACATGTTTTCGGGAAACTAGCACTATTTTTAACGTGAAATAGTGCTATTTTCACGAAAAAAAGGTGAAGGAAGCATTTTCACGCGACGGGGATGTGCTCAATCGATTTGTCACACTATTTTACCCCTAGAAAGTCATTTTTCAATTAAAGATTATTGAAAAAATTTATTTTCGATTTTTTAGCCCAAAATAGGAAAATCACGGTTTAAAAAAAATTAAAATTGCTTACACATTTCAAAAATTCACTAAAAATCAAGTTTAAATCCAATTCTGTCGCCCGATAGCTCAATCGATTGCCCTAATCACCGATTTTTAAAGTTCTTCTGTATCATGAAAAGTTTATTGAATAAATATAACAAACAATTAATATTAAATTTATACTATCAATTAACATGAGGAGTTTGTATATTTATTTTATTATCAGCAGCAACAATGTGAGGCTTCTTCAAAATTCGTATATGTACCAAAATTTTGCGCACATACTCTCTATAAGGTATAATATAATACAAAAGTACAACGGTATCAGCAAATGGGTGTAAACTGACAAACGCAAACATATACAAACAAATTGGTCCGCTATAAGGAATCTCTAATATCAAAGCAAGGTTGAAGAAATAACCTGTGATGAATTGAAATAAACAATTGATCAGGATTTGTATTTCATTTATTCTGCTCAGTGTAACCTAAAATATATAATGAGAATATATTGGTAATAATAGAAGAATATATGTTATAGCCGATTTTGAAACATCGATCTTGATTCAGGATCGGCTAGCTAATCATGAATCAAGATCGACTAGCTAGATCCGAAGTATTTCAAAATGCACGTATCAGGTTGGAATATATCATGTTTTATGTAAGTTAAAACGACTTTAATCAACCAAAAATAGTAAAATAATAATAATTGAACAATGAAAAACAAGACAAATCCGAGGTAAGACACTGAAGACGCCACTATGGACCTATTCCCAGGGTGGCATATCAACGAGGTTCAACTGTATCATATATATACAACCCCGGACAGGCCGAGGCATGTCTCACGAATCTTTGTTGCATGTCGCTACTTGCACCGAAATTTCATAAGGGTCCCTCCTTATGATTTTTTTATTTTTGAAATTTTTTTCAAAAAATGTCGCTTTAATAACAGGATAACTTTTTTCAAAAATCACCCCATGTCGCTTGAAAAAACAAGAAAACCATGTCGCACCAGATTGATCGGCCCCTTGTAAATGTATAAACTGTATCATCTTCCAAGATTTCGACCCCTAAAGATTGAGGCCATCCAGATATTACGTTATCATGTTAGGGAGGGGGTCTAAAAATTCGAAAAAATTAATAACGTAATATCTGGTCAGCCCCATTCATCATCAAGATTTTGGGGAGTTCGATGGTTGGACTTTGTGGGGTCTAGATCTTAATATTCATGTATGTCTCCTTCACCTCTTCCTCATCCATACCCCTACAACGATACCTCTACGTACTTACTGTCAGTTTCCATGTTTTATCAGTTCTAGTCGGCTTTAATCTCGTTAAAATAATCCACTTAATTGTTACCCAAGAGATTGCAATTACTATCACAATCATAGTTATGCTAAATATAATGAAATATTTTTGAAATCTTATAATTGAAGATTGTGGTGAATAGCCATTAGTTGATGGCTCATTTAACAAAAAGTCAGCCAAATCTTGATCAATTCCAACAGTGGCATTGTAAATTTCTTCTCGCGACATGCGTTTTGATCCAATTGGAGCTATAGTCGAAAACGCGGCAATTAAATAAACTATGAGCATAAAAGCGAGAAAATTAAATCTGCTTTTAAAAATCGTTTCTTCATAACCACCGAACATTGTGATTAAACGATATAACATGATGAAATAGTTAGACCAGATCATATTGACGAGAATGAAATAAGCAAGGAGATGTTGAATAACATAACCAACTTCACCAAATACTCTCGTCCAACATAAAAATCATATATATTTTTAAATCGATTCGTGCGTCCGGACGGTCTCCTTCTTATTAAGGTCCCCTTCTTTTTATTAAGTTTTTATGATTTGGCCTGGTTGGACAAAAAACACAAAACGATTTTAATAAATTTTCTCCTTAAAAATTCAATATTCTCATTGAAAAATTATTTTTTGAGATTTAGCCTTCACCTAAACCTGGAGGTAGTGCCTCCCACTGAGCAGATAGGTAGAAATTGAGTAGATAGAGTCAAATAGTAAACAAAATTGTTCCATACCATAAGAATATGCTATGTCTAGAGGATACAAGGGAATTGGTTTCCAAGCAGACATCAGAAAATTGAAGCTATAGCTGAAAGTCATATAATACATAAGTTGCCATTTGTAGCTTTCCATTCCTTTAGGTGACTTTGTTAGCATTATAAACATGAGTGTGGGATAGCAAATCAAGCTGATTACCCCACTTACATCTAATAAAATACTGTAAATTTCAATCGATTTAGAATCATAAATTTGGTTCAGTTTTAATTCTACCATTGCTTAGAATATGATGAAGCAGATAGAAAAGAAAAGCTATCAAGTGGCGTATAGGTTGCTAGTTCAAATGAAAAAAAATGTTACAAGAAAAGTAAAATAGCTGTATTCGTATGCTAAATAATTCAATCGTTAAAATTTTATTAAAACACTGGCGTATGGTTATTAAACATCCTCTTATATCAAACCTCAATTTAACGCCCCTCAGGGAGGAATGTTAATTGATGTTTGATTCTAGTATAAAAGTAGAACGTATGTGCGTATGTGCAGAAGATCTCGGGAACATTTGATTTAAACCCAGCACGCTAAAACTAAAGTAGTAGGGGACGATGAGAGAAGACGATCGATGCCACTTATTGGGGTACCCCTTAAAAATTTTTANCGTATGTGCAGAAGATCTCGGGAACATTTGATTTAAACCCAGCACGCTAAAACTAAAGTAGTAGGGGACGATGAGAGAAGACGATCGATGCCACTTATTGGGGTACCCCTTAAAAATTTTTACATGGTAATTGAAAAAATGGAATTTTGCGATTTTACATAAATTTGGAAAATTTTTTCTAAAAATGACCCCTCTTTTATGTAAATCGATTGCGCGCATTCCCGAAGCGCGAAAACGCTTCCCTTATTCTCATTTAACTAAAAAAATAAGAAAAATGATCATTTCGCTTCAAATCCCTAATTTTTTTACTGAAGAATTTTCTCGCTTCGGGAATGTGCGCAATCGATTCTACGTATAAAATTGCCTCTACAGGGTCATTTTTAGAAACAAAATTCCGGGTCCCAAATTCATGTAAAAATTACAAAATTCTACTTTTTTTGAATCACCCTGTAGTTTAAAATTTTTTATAATTCTGCATAGTGCCACTCAGAGATTCTCTTCTTCCTTCCGAGCACCGAGCTCAACGTCGTATAAACTATAATTTCAAGCAATACATAAGTAATAAGTCCAATATAAAAAATTAAAGAACAAAAATGAAAGTGGGAATGCCCATCGACTTCGTTGATCAATTTTCTTAGCTTGATTAATACCATCATTTTTTCTATAATAGATAAAAGTATAGAATGATTGAAAAGTTCTGTACAACTTTTATTTCAACATCGTACAAAGTTCTAAAAGAAAAGCATCGTTTGGATTAAAGTTATCGAAGGTAATTTTATGCGAGGAATCGATTGCGTGCATAGTCTGTACGACGTTGACATAAAAGTTGTGCTAAAGTTTTCAATCTTTCTGTATAATAATATTAGGGGGGACGAAAATTTTGCACATAGGGGACAGATATTTTTGCACATGGGGGAAAACTTTTTTTGTATATGGGGGTTATGCAAATCAACTTTTTACATGAAAATTTTCATGTGTAAAAAATTGTTTTTGCATAACCCCCATATGCAAAAAAAATTTTCCCCTATGTACAAAAATATCTGCTGTCTATATGCAAAATTTTCGTCCCCCCTTATATATGTTAAGATGTAATATATACTTTTTTGCTATTTTTTTTAAAATAGATGGCAACTGTTCTTTGAATCTTCTTATTGGCTTACCACCTGGCTGATCAGAAGTCGAAGAGACATCCGAAACCTTTTTCCGAGCTTGTAAAATGTTGGAATTTTGGTCGGAATTAATGAAACAACTGTTTTCGGATTTCATCCAGTTTGCCAGACGTTCCTTAAAAAGTAAATTATAGGGGCAATTAAAAACTTTAATGAGCAAAGATACCGATTCACGTTTCTTCCGGTCTTCGTCTCGCCTTAATGGTGTACCATTTATTTTTGGACTTCCATTTTCCTTAAAATGTTTCATTATCAAAACAATTAAGGTCTAAGGCCCCTCCTACACTTTACTCGCAGGGCTTGCGAGTGACACGCGAATAGATCTTTTCAGGGCTAAAATTTACTCGCATGATGGTTTTTCGAAGGCTTCATATAGTGGATACTTTGAAAGACCATCATGCGAGTAAATTTTAGCCCTGAAAGGGACTACTCGCGTGTCACTCGCAAGCCCTGCGAGTGAAGTGTAGGAAGGCTCTTAGCTGTTATAGTTGCATTTTTCATTATTTTGCGGATTTTTTATGTTTATTTCACCGTAATAATAGTATTTTTCCATAAAATCATTTCTAAGAGATCGTACAACACTAGATCTAACTTTTTTTCTTATGAACACAAACTGTATACAGTTCATACCGGTCCCCGGTGCCCCTCCCTGCAGCTACGTTCTTGGCTANTAAAATCATTTCTAAGAGATCGTACAACACTAGATCTAACTTTTTTTCTTATGAACACAAACTGTATACAGTTCATACCGGTCCCCGGTGCCCCTCCCTGCAGCTACGTTCTTGGCTATAGCCTCCCCTCTGGCTATTATATGTATACCAATGTTATAATTCGTTGGCGTTTTGCAAATGAACCATATGTAACAGATCCTGTTGCACTTATTGTTGAATCACCTCCATTCTTACAATATGTGTTATTCGTTTCTTCTTGCTAAAATTTTTTTTAAAGTTTTTACATCATCACAGCGCATAGATTTTTTTATATTATGTCTATAAAATCTTTAACTTACTTCCTTAAGTTGTAAATTTTTGTTGCCAATATGAAATTTCTGAGTGAGCCAAACTCTTGCATGTTTTAATAACTTTCTATAACATGCTATATCTTTTTCCTTTTCGTTTTTTTCATCCTCTGTTTCTTCTTTTTTCTCGCTCTCTATAAAATCATAAAAATAAAACCTATCATAAAATTAGCGTCTATTATGCCCTAAAACTGAAGCGCTTCAATTAGGCAAATTTTAGAATTATGTACAGCACTAGGGCCTTAACTTTTTGCAGACCGAGTCGTAAAATCGCGGCTTTTTAACATCCCTGCTTCATTCCTCCTACGCTCCACCCAAAGGAGTATCTGAATATTGATTCTTGGCGTGTGGGAAAGGAGAGGTGCATTCGATTTCTGGGTGAGGATCTATTGTTTGAAAAACGATTTTTTGCTTACTTTGTCTTTGAGCATAGTTAACAATTGTAAATTCTATCATTACACCAAAAACAAACCTAAATTACGTATATGGCAACAAAAAATATGTAACAAATCATTACATCATACAAGCACCCATCCAAACATCTATAGCCTTCATATACGAAACTTCTGGTAAAGCCATCCTTGCGGCATTTGATTGAGTCGAAAGTGTTAACAAAGTTGTTATAGCAAGTGACACTCGTGCTACAACGGCTTCTACATCTAGCCAGAAAGAAAACCATGAAATGACGACAATCAATGTTGTCGGAACATAACTTTGCATAACGTGGTGAGTGATTTCTCGTTTCACAAAAAATTCTGCTGTTACACAACTCCAAGTTCCTAAAAATTATCAGAGTTTAAGACGGTGGTAAGAAGAAAAGTTTAGTTGAGATCTATGACCCCCACCCTCCCTATAAATCGTCTGATATTTTCTCAATTGTATGAATTTCTGCCCTTTCATTCATCTTCTGTGCAAACCTGTGCTATAATTCCCATCGCATAAGCCAGGACTTAAATCAATAATATGCATATCACTCATAGCAATATTAGGATTTCTTGTGATAGGCTCATTTTCGTTCCATGAAATTTCAACTTCTTCTATTACATAAGCGTCTACATTTTATAGTAATAATTTTTTTAATGATATTTAAACATACAGCTTAATATACGCAAGTTACATCTCTGTTCATCTATAAAAATTATATAGTTCCTCTTATATTTTGGCTGGCCTTCAGCCACCAAAATATGAGAGAGATCCTTTAATTTTTTCGGCCTTTTCTGATTTTATGGGGAAATTGCTCTCCTAATGCCGCCACTAGACGGAAATTTCATATTAACCATCATTCCATTATGTTTTGCCCAAAAAATTTTAAAGAGGAGGAGGGGGTAAGAATTAAGGACTAATCTCTGAAAATTTTTTTTGCCAAAATAGCCTATTTAGGCCTAAAATCATGCGAAAATCGATTCGCGCATCAAGGTAGCATTTTCACGCTTCGGGAATGCGCGCAATTGATTTTTCGAATGATTTTGCCTCTATATAGGCTGTTTTGGCAAAAAAAATTTTTCAGAGATTAGTCCCTAATTCTGACCCTCCTCAATTTTTAAAAATTCTATCCCTTATTATAATTTTTCACCGAAAATGACCAAAATTCCTCTTTTTTGTCAGCAAAAATCGTTACTTTCTGAGCATTTTCAGATGAAAATGATTTTATTTAAATAAATTTTCGCCTAAGACTTTGTTTTTTCCTAAAAGAAGAATTTTTACAATAAAAAATTCCGTGGCGCCTAAGGAAAAATCGCACAAATTTATAGAAATAAATATAAAAATTTTAAACAAACGTATTCCATATCACTTACCCAATGGCCACTAAAATTTTAAAATTATTGAAGAACATTTACTAAAGTCTACCTTGGCTAAATTCATCATACACATTACAATCATCGAAATTCTAGTATCATAAAAAATTGATCTACAATTTCTAATTTTTTCTTGAAAATATACAGGGTGCCCCAAAAAGGGCACTTTTACGATTTTTACGCGATTTTTTCAAAAATTTTCAAGTACCGTATTTATTCTAATAGAACCCCAGTGTCTAATAGAACCCCCCCCCCCCCAATTTCATTCTTCAGGAAGGAAGGACCTGTTCAAACCGCAGTATCGTATCCAGGATTTTTTAAAGGACCAGTCCAGTAAGTTACAATCATATTTAAAAAATGATATATTCGGAAAGATCGTAAAAAATGGAACATTTTTTTATTTTACGGCATGTTCTGAACCGTTGTAGTTTTCAAGATAATTGCGTTTGAAATTTTAAATTTGTTATAAGCTCTTCGTTGTAATACACAAACTTTTTTGAATTTTTTGCGGAAAAATCGATTTTTGCATCAATTTTTTTAAATTTTCATAAAATAAACATTGTAGCAATTTTTATAGCTAAATGACACGAACAAAATGACACCAAAATTATCCAATTTGAACATTATTTTGGGTTATTGAAACGAAAATTCTGATTCATGTTTTCGTTTCAANACGAACAAAATGACACCAAAATTATCCAATTTGAACATTGTTTTGGGTTATTGAAACGAAAATTTTGATTCATGTTTTCGTTTCAATAACCCAAAACAATGTTCAAATTGGATAATTTTGGTGTCATTTGTTCTAAAAATCGAGCAAAAATTACAAAAGTTCCTTTGTTTTGGACACCCTACGTAATGAATGACATACCCATCGGGATATATCCATAATAGAAAATTCGGCTGAGTAACATTGTGAAATTTTGCAATTCGAGCATTTGCAAAATAGACATCGGGGTGCCATATTTTGTCAAGAATTGATTGATCTCGAATCAAAATTCTTCTAAAAATTTTAATTTCTTATATGATGATTTCTGGCTTCTTTTTGGAGTAATAGAAGCAGTGTTACGAGAAAGATTGTTAGGTATACCATAAAACGACTCACTGGCTTTCATTATGTGATAATCTGGCATCTCTCCAAGACTGTTGGAAATAAACATCTAGTTGAAAGTCCTTAAATTTTTCAATTTTTTATTAATATTATTTTTACCATTGTGCGGGTTCGAAATGAGCTTAATCCTTCAATATACATAGAAAAGTTGACATATGTTGGTACTCCTATAATATATATGCAAATGTGACTACTGATTCAGGGAAGACATTGATGTATTGAAGCGAAAATCAATTTATTTATGTAACTACGTATCCTTTCCCTGAATCAGGATCAAGGAAGCATTTTCAAGGTTCGGGAATGCGTGCAATCGATTCCCCGCCTAGAAAAACCTAAGAATCAATGGTTTTCTCATAAAAATTCGAAAATGTTTGATTTTCGCTTCAATACACCCACCCCATTCTCTGAATCAGGGTTAAGGAAGCGTTTTCATAATCTGGCAGCGCGCGCAATTGATTTTTCACCCTATTACCCCTGAAGGTCATTTTTAAAAAAAAAATTTTTTGGAGAAAGGGCCATAATTTGCACTCCCCCTTTAAAATTTACATAAAAATATGAAAATTTTCAACAGACTCGGTATTTCATAATAATGGGTTTGTGTTCACTTATATCTTTTGTTCCTTTAGTATGACGTAAAACAAGGAACAAAGAGAAAAAGAGTAAGAAAATTTTTCTATAACATGCCTGAGTAAATTGCTTTAAATAAAAAGAAAAAAGCTCGTCGATAAATATAGGGTATATATAAAAAGTTTTTTACACTTTTTAAATCGATATAATTTGAATATTTATCTGAAAATCGCACTTCTGGAGGGGGGGCGGTAATTTATGCGGGAAATTGACTGCGCGCATTTTCGAAACATGAAAAATTTTATATGACCTTGATTCAGGCAATTTTCGTTTAAAACAACACAACCCTGCATGATTCAGGATCAGGGTCCGCACTAAACAACGCTAATCGTCGTAAATTTCCGATGATTGCATTGGATTTCCGATTCGTAAATGTCGTAAGTTGCCTGATTCTCAATGAAATTTAAAAAATTTTAATCTTCTCAACTTGTAATTTGTTTTATGCTATTCTACCAATCGTTTCAATAAACACGACTTTATTAAAAAATCAGGCAACGTTAACCGTCGGAAATACGTTGCAGTTGTCGTAATATTTTCGACGGTTAGCGTTTAGTGTGGACCTTTAGGGACCCATTTCTGTCGATAATAGGAAAAAATGTCCGGACGCAATAGTTAAGTGGTCCAAGAATCTGACCATCCGACTTGCAAGTTAAGCAACGTTGGGCTCATAAGTTCGATTCCAGTAGAGCAAAAATTGTCAGTTCAAAAAAATTACTTTTAAAAACATTGAAGCAAAAATTGTACTCCATGTTTTGAAAAAAAAGTTTTTTGAAAATCAAAAGATTTATGCTAGTTGGAATTAAACGTTGCTTAACTTGTCAGATTGGACGGTCAGCTCTTGGGCCACTTGCCCATCGCCTCCTGACTTTTTTCCTATTATGGACGGAAAAGGATTATACCTTTAGATTGAGTTGGCATAGCTTGCCTATCATATACTTTTCTACCCAAATTAAACATTTCATCCATATAAATAGGAAACGGATCACTATTTGTTGCATTTCCGAGAATAATTAAATTTGAAAAGTATATTTCATAGATAAATAATGTTAATTTTTTCATCTTCTATTTAATTAAATCCCGGAAATAAAATTTTTACCATTTGACTATTTAATCTAAATGTTTCGTTCAGCTTTTTAAATAAACAAGATAGAATTGAGAATGAATTTTTTAAAATTTACATAACATAAAAATAAATCCTTTTCATAAAATTGATTCAAAATGAATTGCCGAATCCGTCGAAGTGAAAGAGCACAACAATTTATTCACATGCTGTGTCCATAAAAAATCCAATCTTGGAAAAGTTCACGCCCATTGTNGCCGAATCCGTCGAAGTGAAAGAGCACAACAATTTATTCACATGCTGTGTCCATAAAAAATCCAATCTTGGAAAAGTTCACGCCCATTGTTCACATTTTCAGAAAGCAAAACTTATTTTTTTACTTATTTCCATTCGATTTAGGACAATGTAGCAAATAAAGTATTAAAGAGGTAACTCTAGAAAAAATTAACTGCACATACATAATGCAGTAAGGAGATTGAATTAGTCTAGCAAAGAATCAGCAGACCAGATAAGGGTGCATTCACATATTATATTATCAAAAATTTTTTTTTATCAAAAATTTCACAATTTTATATCCCCATCCATCATTAACTGTCATCATGGGCTTACCAACCCCCCCCCCCCACCCAACATTATCATCACTTAAATTTTGTGATAAAAATTTTTTATAATGAAAATTTTGTCAATTTGTTCAAAATTTATGAAAATTTGTTTTAGTTATGTTGGACTTATACTTGAATAGGGGGTCGTAATTACGACCCCCCCCTGCATCGCGAGAGCCCCGAAAAATGGGGGGGGGGCGCCGAAAAGGCAAAAATTTTCTTTAGACCCCCCGCGCCGCGCGAGGAGGTTTACGACCCTCCCCCCCTATTCAACTATGGTTGGACTTATTTGAAGAATATCTGATTCAGGTTTGGGGAAACCTCTCTTCCCTATGAGATCTCAACACAACATTTGCAAAAATAGTGCCTTGATTTTGTCGAATTTTTGAAATTTTTTGTTGAAATAATCATAAAGGTCTCTCTTACTCTATATCTTAAACAAAAAAGTCCTGACTATGGAAATGACAAGGCATGAGCCAATATCAAATTTTCAAGCNTGATTTTGTCGAATTTTTGAAATTTTTTGTTGAAATAATCATAAAGGTCTCTCTTACTCTATATCTTAAACAAAAAAAGTCCTGACTATGGAAATGACAAGGAATGAGCCAATATCAAATTTTCAAGCATTTTAGCTGCTCTACGTGAGTTGTAAATGTATTTTGCAACAACACTTCTTATACATGCCCATGTTTGACGCATGAAAGGATAACTTTTTGACAAGCATAACGTTGATTGATTTATGTGTTTTGTTGTAAAATGTGTATCTTGTTTTAAAAATATATATCTTCTTCAAATAAAAGAATCAATTTTTAAAGCTAACATGAATGTCAGCCTCCACTGTTTGATGTTAGAACATGGATGCCAGCCTCCACAATTTGAAATTCATGTGAACTAACAGGGTGTGACAAATAGGAGATGGAAAAAAGCGACCAGGAACTGTCTGGGCCAGTCCGAACCAGGCAAGAGCAGAAGATGAGCTCTAATTTTCACATTCTTTTAGATCTATAAGGCCGCGTTTATTAGGGCCAATTTAGTAGATCCTCAGACGTGTTTAAGCTCAAAATCGTTTTTAAAATATATTCTTAAAAATTCTATTTTTGACTAAAAATCCAATTTCGGAAAACTAGTATAGTCTAATTTTGAGATTGAGTGCTGAAAATTCAAAGCTAGAAATGAATGTCCGAGAGCATGACCGCGTTATGGGAAGGCTCTTTTTGTGATGGCACTATTTTTTAAATATTTTTTAGGTCTTCATAGGCTGGCCCAGTCAAAAACGACGGTCAAAAAATGATAAAAATCAACCTAAAAAAATTAAAGATCAATGTAGATCCGGGCCGATGGCAGGTTTTTTCTACAAGGGCATAGCTGAAAGTCTGGTATGGGGGGCATATTCCCAAAAAGGACTGATTTTTTCAAAAAACATAGGGTAGTACCCTTATGATTAAGAATTTTTCGGGCCTTCGACTCGAATGGGGAGGGCACCGGTTCGTCCCCTCCATACAGCTACGTCCTTGCTTTCGCACCCTAGTTACAACTGAAAATTCTAAATAATAGAATTTTATGTTAGTTGGATAAGCAAGTTAAATATTAGATTTTGTTAATTTAATTTAACAAAACTTGTCTATAGGAAATTTTTGTATACCCTGTCTGCACTTTAATTATTATCTAATTTTACATTTAATAAAATTTAAAGCAAACAACATTTACATAGGAATGTCAGTAGGCTTAAATCATATCATTGTATTGTATAAACCCAGTCAAATTTAGCTATGAGGATGCATTTCTATTTTATAGGATCAATAATAATTTTGTCGTTTTGTTCGGAAGCCTATGGAACATGTACAGATAATAGTACAAGGTAGGTTGAATGACGCTTAGAGGTAATACAAAGGTGGGTTACCAGGTTAGCAACCCAGGAGAGCCGTTTGAGTCGGATTGGTGAGAAAGAAGGGCAACTCAAAGATTCCTAACATAGCTACCCTTTAATTATGATTTTTGACAAAATTTTGTAAAATTTTTGAAAAAAAATTATAAAGGCTCTTCTTATTTCCACACTTTTACCTAAAATAATCGTAGCCATATTTATGGCATAGAAGCAACATTTTTCTACAATTTAGCTGTACTACATATGTCGCTAATGGCTTTTGTACCAACTCCGCTTATTCTTGCCAAGACTATCTAAATTATTGTTCGTTTTCCTGCAATGTAGCTAGCTGTAACCCACAAACAACTTGCTATGAAACATCAGCAGCGCCTCCTGGAACAACGGCAGCCGCTTCTGCAACATTAGCAGTAAATGGTGCTTGTCAAGACACTAATACTCTGTAAGATGTTGTTATAGAAATTAAAAGATAAACTATTCTATCTATAGATGCACCAGTTGGGTAGCAAATGGATTTTGTCAAAACCAATCTTATAATTGTTCTTATAAAGCAAGCACTTGTGGTGCCTCATGCAACATTCAAGCATGTTCACCATATGCCGCTTGTTCCGGCAACTCTGGATGCAATGATATAAATCCTAGGTAAAATGTGTAATAATGAATAAAAATAACTATTCAAATTTAGGTGCGCAGCGTTGGCAAAAAACGGGTTTTGCCAAAATCCATATTATAACCAAACATATCTTTGCAGTTATTGTCCTAAAACTTGTGGGCTTTGTAATAGCTGCACTACAACTACGCCGACCGCTACAACTATAGCTACACCGGCCGCTACAACTGCAGCTACTGCTACTGAGTCAACAGAATCACCACCAACTGCGTCAACTGTTGCACAGGCAACTGGGTCAACTGCTGCACCGGCTACTGAGTCAACTGCAGCACCAGCTACTGGGTCAACTACTGGATGTAGTGATGTCCTAAGTAGTACTAGGTAAAATATGTAATATTGAATAAAAATTAGCTATTCAAATTTAGGTGCGCAGCGTTGGCAAAAAATGGGTTTTGCCAAAATCCAAATTTTGATCTAACATATCTTTGCAGTTATTGTCCTAAAACTTGTGGGCTTTGTAATAGCTGTCCTACAACTACACCAACCGCTACACCGACTGTTACAACGGCAGCTACTGAGTCAACAGAATCACCACCAACTGGGTCAACCGTTGCACAGGCAACTGGATCAACTGCTGCACCGGCTACTGAGACAACTGCAGCACCAGCTACTGATTCAACTGCAGTACCAGCTACTGATTCAACAGCATCACCACCAACTGGGTCAACCGTTGCACAGGCAACTGGATCAACTGCTGCATCGATTACTGAGGCAACTGCAGCACCAGCTACTGATTCAACTGCAGTACCAGCTACTGATTCAACAGCATCACCACCAACTGAGTCAACCGTTGCACAGGCAACTGGATCAACTGCTGCACCGGTTACTGAGTCAACTGCAGCACCACCAACTGGGTCAACTGTTGCACAGGCAACTGGATCAACTGCAGCACCAGCTACTGGGTCCACTACTGGATGTAGTGATATCCTAAGTAGTACTAGGTAAAATATGCAATAATGAATAAAAATAACTATTCAAATTTAGGTGTGCAGCGTTGGCAAAAAACGGGTTTTGCCAAAATCCAAATTTTGATCTAACATATCTTTGCAGTTTTTGTCCTAAAACTTGTGGGCTTTGTAATAGCTGTCCTACAACTACACCGACCGCTATACCGACTGTTACAACGGCAGCTACTGAGTCAACAGAATCACCACCAAGTGGGTCAACTGTTGCACAGGCAACTGGATCAACTGCTGCACCTGTTACTGATTCAACTGCAGTACCAGCTACTGATTCAACAGCATCACCACCAACTGGGTCAACCGTTGCACAGGCAACTGGGTCAACTGCTGCACCGGCTACTGAGTCAACTGCAGCACCAGCTACTGGGTCAACTACTGGATGCAGTGATATCCTAAGTAGTACTAGGTAAAATATGTAATAATGAACAAAAATAACTATTCAAATTTAGGTGCGCAGCGTTGGCAAAAAACGGGTTTTGCCAAAATCAAAATTTTGATCTAACATATCTTTGCAGTTTTTGTCCTAAAACTTGTGGGCTTTGTAATAGCTGTCCTACAACTACACCGACAGCTACAACTATATCTACACCGGCCGCTACAACTGCAGCTACTGCTACTGAGTCAACAGAATCATCACCAACTGCGTCAACTGCTGCATCGGTTACTGAAGCAACTGCAGCACCAGCTACTGGGTCAACAGCATCACCACCAACTGGATCAACATTTGCTCCTGACACTGGGTCAACTGCTGCACCTGTTACTGATTCAACTGCAGTACCAGCTACTGATTCAACAGCATCACCACCAACTGGGTCAACCGTTGCACAGGCAACTGGGTCAACTGCTGCACCGGCTACTGAATCAACTGCAGCACCAGCTACTGGGTCAACTACTGGATGTAGTGATGTCCTAAGTAGCACTAGGTAAAATATGTAATAATGAATAAAAATAACTATTCAAATTTAGGTGCGCAGCGTTGGCAAAAAACGGGTTTTGCCAAAATCCAAATTTTGATCTAACATATCTTTGCAGTTTTTGTCCTAAAACTTGTGGGCTTTGTAATAGCTGTCCTACAACTACACCGACCGCTACAACCATAGCTATACTGACTGTTACAACGGCAGCTACTGCTACTGAGTCAACAGAATCACCACCAAGTGAGTCAACTATTGCTCCTACCACTGGGTCAACTGCTGCACCTGTTACTGATTCAACTGCAGTACCAGCTACTGATTCAACAGCATCACCACCAACTGGGTCAACCGTTGCACAGGCAACTGGGTCAACTGCTGCACCGGCTACTGAGTCAACTGCAGCACCAGCTACTGGGTCAACTACTGGATGCAGTGATATCCTAAGTAGTACTAGGTAAAATATGTAATAATGAACAAAAATAACTATTCAAATTTAGGTGCGCAGCGTTGGCAAAAAACGGGTTTTGCCAAAATCCAAATTTTGATCTAACATATCTTTGCAGTTATTGTCCTAAGACTTGTGGGCTTTGTAATAGCTGTTCTACAACTACACCGACTACTACAACGGGAGCTACTGCTACTGGGTCAACAGCATCACCACCAACTGGATCAACTGCAGCACCAGATACTGGGTCAACCGCGGCTCCTGCTCCAGGGTCAACCGCAACTCCTGCCACTGGATCAACCGCGGCATCAGCTGGGTAAAAAATATTGTTATATTATAATAAAATATTATTAAATAAAAATATAAATGCAGCAAATTCAAATTATAGTGACATTGTGTAAAATGGATCCGTGTGCATGATGTCGCTCGTATTAATGTAATTTATTATTTTTAATATCTACCGCCTCGTTAAATAGCTTGAGTGGTTTTCGTTCAGTCCGAGTGAAGTTTTTAGGTGTCGTAAATTCTAGATATACATAAAATTGCTAAGTTACAAGCATAACCTATGTGTGTATCCTTACCAGAGATGGCCCTGGGGGATGCCTTGTCGGGGTCACCTCAAATAGTGTACCTTCCTTTTGTCAAAATCAAAAAATTATTTCAGATTCATTTCTCCATACCCGAAAACCTCCGAGTACAAAAAATCAGCCACTTTGGAGGATTTTTATAAAATTTGATTTTTTACCACTTGGTCCTCCAAGGGGTAAAAAATCAAATTTTCAAAAAGTTCTCCAAATTTTTTGTACTCGGGGATTTTTGGATATGGCAAACACAAATCTGAAAGAATTTTTTGATTTTGACCACAGGAAGGTATCCCATTTAAGTTGACCCTGGCTAGTAGGCATCCCCCTAGGGGCATCTCTGGTAGTAATACACACAAGGTTATGCTTGTAAATTATCAATGGTATCGTGTTCCCCATAGCCAAAAACCCTCAACTACAAAAAATTAACGTCAGAAACGCCTAAATCAGCGAGACACAGCACTTTCTATTTAATGTGTATAGCTAGCCCAGCGTAAAAACATGATAAAAAAGTTAAAACGCATTTTCGCATATAAAGCGACATACCATGTAAAAGATAATGATCTGGCGAAATTTTTGATATGCAGCTCGACCCTCCAAACCGGAGTCGGTTTTGAGTTAGAGGCCAATCTTTATAGGTATACCAGTTTGACTATGGTATACATTTATGCCCATAACACCCGAGATTTTAAATGTTTCAAAAAAGTTTGGTGGCATAAATTAAGGTCCTTACATGCCCTAAAAAATAAATGGTCGCCCGTCAGAGTCGGATTTATCCTTCAAAAGATATGCAGATTTTAGTAACACATATCAGACAATGTGAATTGGTAACCTTTAATATATCATCAATTTGACTATGTTATACATTTTCGCTTTAATTACCCATCTCGTCCCTGAATCAGGGTCAGGGAAGCGTTTTTACGCTTCGGGAATGCGCGCAATCGATTCTCCACATAAAATTACGTCTAGGCAAAAATTTTTATCCGTGTTTGGACACTGCAAAAAGCATTGGTTCCTAGTGAGATCAAACCTGCGGGCCCAAGTTGCTTAACTTGGGTCCGCTCAAGTTTCTGAAATTACCCCCAGAAATATAATTTTTTAGGGAGAAATTTGAAAATTTTTCGATTTTCGCTTCAATACACACATCTATTTTCCTGAAAGCATTTTACGCTTCGGGAATGCGCAATCGATTTTTCGCATGATTTTATCCTATATAGGCTGTTTTGGCAAAAAATTTTTTAGAGATTAGTCCCTAATTCTTACCCCCACCCTTTAATAAAATTTAAAAAGTTGTTTTGAACAAAACCCAAGACCCTTCAAAAAATTGTCGCCAGCGCAATTCCATTTTCTCTTAAAGGGGGGTATAAATTAGGGACTATTTCACGAAAAAAAATTTTTTTCTAAAAAGATCATTTTTAGGGGTAAAATCATGCGGGAAATCGATTGCGCGCATCTCCGAAAATTAAAAATGCTTCCCTGACCCTGATTCAGGGAAAATATAGATTTTTTCGACATTTTTTAACTAGCACTTGTTTTAAAAAAACGTATTTTCACAAACTTGGACTCGTGGTGCAGTGACAAAGCAGTGGCTTATTGGTCACAAAGGTCACTGGTTCAATTCCTTCTTGGAGCAAAATTTTTTTGCACAAATTTTTTTCGAAAAATTGTTTTCTTTCCTGAATCAGGGTCAGGGAAGCATTTTTAATTTTCGGCGATGCGCGCAATCGATTTCTCGCATGATTTTACCCCTAAAAATGATCTTTTTAGAAAAAATTTTTTTTTCGTGAAATGTCCCTAATTTATACCCCCCTGAAAAGTATATTTTCTAGTCTTATTACAAAATACAAACTCGAAAATACAAGTGTTGTGCTAGCTAATAGAAACTTATCATTATGTATTTTAACCTAAATTTATTTTTGTTCTCTTTAAGAGAATCACTTCATAAACATTTTTGTCAAAATTTGAAATACTTGAGAATATAGATTTGTCTTTTTATTTGAAAGAATTTTTAAGTTTTTATTTAATATGCAGACTTATATTTTTATGTGTTATCAAAAATTAGAGTGTGAAACTGAACTTTGTATTTATTCACGTGCTATGATGCAAACTTTCTTTGCTTTGTCATCATGTGCATACTTATATTTAAGCAGAGTATGACAAATATTTTAGTAGAATATTTTTAAAGGTTTACACGTTTTGTTAATCATTTTTATTTAAATTCTTATTTTTAGTGTTTGTAAGGCCAGGTTTTAGATCCGTTACTCATGTTAAACCGAGCAATCAGACCTATTTATATTACAGCTCAACGTTTTCAATCACAAGCAGTTCAGGTGGAGATTTAATAAAATTTGAGATTCATTTTTTGTTACCATTTTGCTAACAACAGAAATTTAAAAATTATAATTTTGGGCATTAGGCACTGCACACCATGGTCAAAAATAGTTGACAGGAAATTTTTAAAAAACGAATGGTAGAACGCTAGAAAAATTGTCCTGAACAATTCTGTAAAAAAATTTGAGGCAGTTTATCATCAATTTTTTGAGCTATATCAAAAATAAGATCCTATTGGAACATAAGGGGGGACCCTTTTGTGGCCGAAAAATTTTTATCTCCAAAATTTTTTTAAAAACACATATCCCCCCTATTTTGGGGTTGAAAAACACGAATCCGGCGTCAAAATGATATGTTTATTAGGTAGATGCTTTTAGTAGGGTATGCCGTAGCGCAAAATCTACCTAATAAACATATCATTTTGACGCCGGATTCGTGTTTTTCAGCCCCAAAATAGGGGGGATATGTGTTTTTTTTTAAATTTNCGTTTTCAATCACAAGCAGTTCAGGTGGAGATTTAATAAAATTTGAGATTCATTTTTTGTTACCATTTTGCTAACAACGAAAATTTAAAAATTGTAATTTTGGGCATTAGACACTGTAGTATTTTATTTATAAACCTTGCGAACTTTGCTGAGGAGAGGATGAAGGCAAGGACGTAGCTAGAGGGGCACCGGGGACCGGTGCCCTTCTCCATTCTGGCCGAAGGTCCAAAACAATCTTAATCATAAGGGTACAATCTTATGTTTTTTGGGAAAAATCAGCCCTTTTTGGGGAAGTGTTCATCATGCCGGACCCCTAGCTACGTCTTTGGATCAAGGGGTAAATTGATTCTCAAAATCAAAAAAATATAATAATTTTTTCCTAATGTTATCTTATACATACTTGGCAGTGGCAGGTCACTAGTGATGCGAAATCGCGATTTCGATTTCAAATTTTCGGATTACAATGCCCAAATTTCGATGTCGACTTTTCTGATTTCGAAAAATCGAAATTTCTCTAAAATCGAAGCGAAGATCAAAAAACCTTAAGGGTCCCCCCTTATTTTTTGCCCAAAATTTTTTGAAATATTTTTTAAAAATTATAATGGTCCCCATTATGATTTTTCAGCAAAAATGACCAAAAATTTTTCATTATTTTCACTAAAAATGTTCAAAATTGTCAATTTTTCATCGAAATTCATCATTTTTCGCCAAAAATCGTCATTTTCGTAGCTTTTCAGCTTAAAAATAGCAATTTCCTGTGGAATTTCGAAATTACTACCCTAATTTCGATTTCGCGAAACCGGAACACCGTAATTGCGATTTGGATTTCGACTATCCGATTTCGACACATCACTACAGGTCATTAAATAAGTTTATTAGTGACCCCCCCCCCCGAAACTAGATCCTCTTACGCGCCTGATTAAATGTCTTCTTTTTTTTGAATTTTTTATTTTTTAGTCACTTGTAAATGTATTGGATGTTACAGGTGATCCAGATGAATATACAATGAAATAAAATTCGATATCTCAGCATAATAAAAATATTTTCATATGCGGCTTTTTGAATGTTGCTAATCACGTGACCGAATTTATCTTAAAAATAATTTCATGATTTTTGAATAAGTCTGTATATTGAAGCAAAAACCTGATTTTTTGTTCTTTAAAAAATTTTAAAAAATAACAATGCCATTTTGTAGAGCGCATCGAAAAACGGTAGTCCCAAAAAATCTCATAAAACGGATGCATACTTTTTTAGATACTGAATTTCAAAGCTCTTAAATAAAAATTCGATTTTTCAATCATTTCTTAAAGGGTAACAATCGCGGCCCGTTCTCCGAAAAATTTGTTTGAAAATTTTTGTAAAAAATATATCCTTAGGGGTATTTTTATGCGAGAAATCGATTCCGCGCATTTCCAAAGCATGAAAACGCTTCCTTGACCCTGATTTAGGGAAGGAATCGGTGTATTGAAGCGAAAATCAAACATTTTCGGATTTTTATGAGAAAACCGTCGATTCTTAGGTTTTTTAGGCGGGGAATCGATTGCGCGCATTCCCGAACCTTGAAAACGCTTCCTTGACCCTGATTCAGGAAAGGGATACGTATTTACGTAAATAAATTGATTTTCGCTTCAATACGCCGATTTCTTCCTTGAATCAGGGTCAAGGAAGCATTTTCAAGGTTTGGGAATTCACGCAATCGATTTCCCGCATAGAATTACCCCCTCACGCTCCAAGAGTGCGCACAATCGATTTCTAGCATCAAATTACCACTATATAGGCCATATCGAGAAAAAATTTTTTGTCAGAGATTGACCTATTATCTGGACCCCTCTTTAAGGCAAAAATTCAGATTTTCGCTTCAATACACAGACTTATTCTAAACTCATGAAAATATTTTTAAGATAAATCTGGTCACTTGATTAGCAACATCCCAAAAATCGCATATGAACATCTTTTTCTTATGCCGAAATATCGAATTTTATTTCATTGTATATTCATCTGGATCTCTGTAGATAAAATAAATTTAAAACGCTCAAAAATTTAGAAAATGACTCGTCAAGATGTCAAAGAATTTGTTGATAGCAATATTGCAAAATACCCAGTAGCAGTATTTTCTAAATCCTATTGCCCATTTTGTCATAAAGCTAAATCTGCCTTAGAATCTTTTAAAGAAAAATATCAACCAGGAAGTTTGGAATGGGTGGAAATCGAAAAGCACCCAGATGTTCAAGAGATACAAGATTATTTGAATGAGTTAACTGGAGGACGGTAATATAAATTGCTATTTATGGGTAAAAATCTCTTTTTTTAAGAACTGTTCCACGGGTTTTTATTGGCGGAAAATTTTTTGGCGGTGGAGATGACACAGAAAAAGCCTGGAAGACTGGTGAATTGGAGAAGAGACTTAAAGAATCTGGAGCTTTGCTTTAAAATATTAAATATAAATATTTTTATTCAAATTTTCCTTTTAATGATAAATTTCTTATAATAAATATCAACAATTTTACCTTTTTTATAAAGAAACAATGTTATTGGCAAAGGCCGGGCCTGCGATAGAGTTCCTATTAAATNATCTGGAGCTTTGCTTTAAAATATTAAATATAAATATTTTTATTCAAATTTTCCTTTTAATGATAAATTTCTTATAAATATCAACAATTTTACCTTTTTTATAAAGAAACAATGTTATTGGCAAAGGCCGGGCCTGCGATAGAGTTCCTATTAAATATGGGTATCCTCTTTGGAGATATCCGATCGAAGACAAATTCCTCCTTCGATTTACCCGCTAAATACTGCAGGGTAAAATCTTTTGGAAGTAATGGGGGAATAGAACAATCGCTAGTGTCGGTATGCCAAGTTTATTGGCAGCGCATCGGACGACTATACCATGTTGGTTACAAAAACTTCGAAAATTTGGAGAAAAATCAATTTTTCTTATGTAATAATAATCTTTTAATATTAAACAAGAAATGTCTGTTTGTCTGTCTGTTTGTGTCACCGAATTTTGTAACCTTAAAGGGGGAGTACACTTGTATAAGTAAAATCGAGATTTTATAAAAACGATGCATAAAAATGATTTTTTTTATCATGAATTGCGTAAAAAACCATTAAAAAAATTATTTAAACGTCGTTTGGACTCCCGTTCTGGTCAAAATGCGTCAAAAATGCCGTTTTTAGATAGTTTTTTTTATGTTTTGAGCTCATTTTTTCTGTAATTTTTTTATTTCCTCTGTAATTTTTGTAGAACAACCCATCTAGCTTCTTTTTCATCTGTTGATTTGTAAAAAAATACAAATTTTTCATTGACTTATACAAAATTTACGACTTCCCCGAAGGTCAGAACATCGAAAAATAGCGTTTTCTAGCGTTTCTGAAGGAAATGGGGGGGGGGCTCGAAAAACACCTTTATCGGGCTTTTTTTTGCAAAAACTTCATATTTCACCGTTTTTGACTATGCCCAACAATTTCTAAGCGTTTTTGGAATGATTTGAAAAAATTTTAAAAAATCTAAAATCTCGGAAAATCTCGATTTTACTTATACAAGTGTACTCCCTCTTTAAGTCCAATCCCGTTACGACTTAGATTTTTGAAAAGAGCTCAGTGAGAGAAGAAAATCGACGCCAAAACCGTGGAGATACCCCTTCTAAAAAAATTAAACAATCTTTGCAGATGGAAAGGCGCAGGTTCGATCCCCGTCCCTGCCGAAATATTTTTGTTTTTCAATAAATGTTTTTTTTGTTGAATTTATTTGAAAAAATTAAACCGAAAAACGCAAAAAATTTTTGGGACGGTTCCTTGAGCGCCGAAGGTCTCGCCGCTCGGTCTCCCGGTTCTATATAATAAAAAATAGATAATATCATAACTCGAGATTTCATTTAAAAGAAAAATTAATTTTTCTCCAAATTTTTGAAGCTTTCAAAAAGTGATCTTCTGCGAAGTTGTGCAGAAAAACTTCCTCTATCAGATGGGATCAAAATTTGTGAGCTAAACCCCTTTTTAATGCGTTCTGAAATGTTCTGATGCCAGAATGCAAAATTTACATAATTCGCGTTTCAGAACGCGTCAGAATGAATTAGCGAAGTTATTAATGATAAATTAGTGAAGTCAGAAAATTTCAGAACGTATTAGTAGCGACCCTTAGGGATGGAAAACATTCACTGTTATCCAAAATAGTTTCGAAAATTGGGAAAAGTGAGAAACTTAGTGTTTTCAAATTGAGTACCGAGAGCCGAACACTCGCGATTTCTCTGAGAGTGACTCCGAGCGGCACTCCCGAGCGACGGCATATTTTTTTAATACTGGGGGTTGAGCACTCCGGCGCTCGCGGTTCTTCGAGGGTGATTTCGAGCAGTATTCGAGCGTTCAATATAAAAATGCTAAAAAATAAAACCAGAGATTTTACATAGGGAGTATTTTACGTATACGTAGAATTTATGTGTACCTAAAAACTACACTCGGACTAACAGAAAACCCCTCAATCTATTTAATGAGGCGGTAGATATTAAAATATTAAATTAAATTACTCCGAACAACATCATGCAAACAGATCCAGTTTATACCATGTTACCATAATTTGAGTTGGCTGCATTTATTATTTTATTTATTTAATATTATTTTATCTTAATATTACAATATTTTTTACCCAGCTGATGCAGCGGTTGAACCAGCACCTGGCGCCGCAGTTGCACCAGTAGCCGGTGCGCCAGTAGCCGGTGCACCAGTAGCCGGTGCACCAGTAGCCGGAGCACCAGTGGCCGGTGCGCCAGTAGCCGGTGCGCCAGTAGCCGGCGCACCAGTAGCCGGAGCACCAGTAGCCGGAGCACCAGTAGCCGGAGCACCAGTAACCGGAGCACCAGTAGCCGGTGCGCCAGTAGCCGGTGCGCCAGTAGCCGGAGCACCAGTAGCCGGCGCACCAGTAGCCGGCGCACCAGTGGCCGGTGCGCCAGTAGCCGGTGCGCCAGTAGCCGGCGCACCAGTAGCCGGAGCACCAGTAGCCGGCGCACCAGTGGCCGGTGCGCCAGTAGCCGGTGCGCCAGTAGCCGGCGCACCAGTAGCCGGAGCACCAGTAGCCGGCGCACCAGTGGCCGGTGCGCCAGTAGCCGGTGCGCCAGTTGCACCAGTAGCCGGTGCATCAGTAGCCGGCGCACCAGTTGCACCCGTAGCCGGTGCACCAGTAGCAGGAGCTGCGGTTGTAGCAGCCGGTGTAGCAGCCGGTGTAGCTACCGTTGTAGCTGCCGGGGTAGTTGTAGGGCAGCTATTACAAAGCCCACAAGTTTTAGGACAAAAACTGCAAAGATATGTTTGGTTATAATATGGATTTTGGCAAAAACCGGTTTTTGCCCACACTGCGCACCTAAATTTGAATATTTATTTTTATTCATTATTATACATTTTACCTAGTACTGATATCATTGCATCCAGAGTTGCCGGAACAAGCGGTATATGGTGAACATGCTTGAATGTTGCATGAGGCACCACAAGTGCTTGCTTTATAAGAACAGTTATAAAATTGATTTTGGCAAAATCCATTTGCTGTCCAAGAAGTGCATCTATAAATGGAATAATTTACCTTTTAATTTCTATAACAATATCTTACAGAGTATTAGTATCTTGACAAGCACCATTTACTGGTAATGGCCCAGGAGCTGCTGTTGTAGCTGATGATCCATTGCAAGTTGTTGGTGGGCTGCAACTACCAATATTGCAACTCAATGCACAATTTGACTGTACTTGTGAGCATGTATAAAAAGTATTGGTACAAAATCCACTGGGCACCCATTGAGAACAGTAGGTACTACTATCTACACATGTTGTCGTTGCTGGTGATGGTGTATTGCTAGACAAACAAGTTGTTCGTGGGTTACAGCTAGCTACATTGCAAGAAAGCGAACAATAATTTAAATAGTCTTGGCAAGAATAATAGGGGTTAGTACAAAAGCCACTAGCGACCCATGTAGTACAGCTAAATTGTAAAAAATGTTACCATTCTATGCCATACATATGGCTACGATTATTTTAGGTAAAGGTGTAGAAATAAGAAGGGTCTTTATAATTCTTTTAAAAAAATTTTACAAAATTTTGTCAAAAATCATCATAAAAGGGTAGCTATGTTAGGAGCTATTGAGTTGCCCTTCTTTCTCACCAACTAGGCTCAAACTGCTCCTGGGTTGACTAATACACTTTTGTATTACTCTAAGCGTTATTCAACATACCTTGTACTATTATCTATACATGTTCCATAGGCTTCTGAACAAAACGACAAAATTATGATTGATCCTATAAAATAGAAATGCATCCCCATAGCTAAACCTGACTGGGTTTGTACAATACAATAATATGTACCTTCAAATGATTAAGCCACCATTTTATAACAAGTATTATAAGTATTTAGATCGAGAACGAATATTCTGGATAGATTTCTTTTTGCAGTCTTTCCGGCCCTCCTATTTTCGGATATCTTTTTGTTTATGATATTGATGTTCCGATCCCGTTGTAAATGAATGTTTGCTTTAAATCATATTAAATGTAAAATTACATTCCAATTGAAGTGTAAAAGACAGGGTATTCAAAAATTTTCTATAGACAAGATTTGTTAAATTAAAATAACAAAATCGAATATTTAATTTGCTTATCCGACTAACATAAAATTCTATTATTTAGAATTTTCAGTTATAATTGGGAAAAGCAAGGACGTAGCTGTAGGGGAAACCGGGAATCGATACCCCCCCCCCCTCCTTTGACCGAAGGCCCGAAAAAAGCCCCATCATAAGGGTACTACCCTATGTTTTTTGAAAAAATCAGTCCTTTTTGGGAATGTGCCCCACATATCGGACCCCTAGCTACGCCCTTGTGGAAAAGACCTGCCATCAGCCCGTATCTACCATTGACCTGTAATTTTTTACAGGTAGATTTTTATAATTTTTAATGTTACGAGACTGGGCCAGCCTATGAAGGCCTAAAAAATATGAAAAAGATAATGCCGTCACGAAAAAAATAGTGCCATCACGAAAAGAGACTTTCCATAATGTAGTCCGGCCCTCGAACATCCATTTTTAGCTTGGAATTTTCAGGCACTCAGTCTCAAAATTAGAGTATACTAATTTTACAAAATTGGATTTTTAGTCAAAAATAGAATTTTTAAGAATATTTTTTTTTAATTTTGAGCTTAAGCATGTCTAAAGATAATTTTTTAAATCTAGATTCAACGAAAAGGGCTCATCCAGATATTACATAATCATGTTGGAGAGGGGGGTGTAAACCACCAAAAAGTTGATTACGTAATATCTGGATGACCCCAAAGGTCAATTTTTATCGGCATTTGTTTTCCTATATCGGCCCTAATAAAACGCGGCCTTGTAGATCTAAAAGGATGTAAAAATTAGAGTTCATTCTCTGTTCTTGACTGGTTTGGGCCGGCTCCTGGCAGCCCCTGGTCGCTTTTTCCATTCCCTATTTGTAACACCCTGTTAGTTCACATTAATCTCAAACAGTGGATGCTGTCGTTCATGTTAGCTTCATTCTTTTATTAAAACAAATAAACACATAATCATTCTCAACGGTTATGTTTGCCAAAAAATTATCCTCATACGTCAAACACGGGGTGTTATTTGATTGTTGATATATCAAAAAATTGTTCTTTTGCTACACTAGAATTCTAATTATGAAAAGGAAATATATACAAATTTTTAGCACTGAAATACATCCAGGTTTCCAAAAGTTATTTAATTTTTTTATTAAACATTGTCTTTCAAAAATTCACCAAGGGTTACTCGTAGAAAAGCAAGTCAATGTTTTCATGACCCTGATTCAAGGAAGAAGGTGGGTGTAATGAAGCAAAAATTAATTAACATTTTTTGTAATCATGAGTTTTTTGACATAGGGGATTGAAGGAATTTTGTCGGTTTTTGAACACCGGAAGTTACCCCTAAATTGTGTAACCCATAAAAAGTCTCAAAAAATCGTATTCCCTTAATCAGTCACAGTGGCATAATTATGGGAGTACATGGGGGCGCTCCCCCTCCTCCATTGCTGGTAACAAATAATTCCCCTCTCTTATTTTTTCGCCCAAAATTAAAAAAAATTTTTTGGCCAAAATTTTCCATCTTTTTAACTAAAAATGTCCGAACTTTTCCTTTTTTTTTAATAAATCTTCCTTCTTATACACCAAAATCGTATTTTTTGAGCATTTTTGGTTTAACACGGGAAGGGCCGATTGTAACATCGGTTGACACAGTTTCTACGCACTTTCCCGAGCATAGGTGGGCAAGGGGGAGAGATGGGGTACTTGGTGAAGTGGTCCTCCCTGCCAACGGTAAAAAATTTTCACGAAAAATGGTATTTTTAACTTAAAATTTTTGGATTTTGTTAAATTTTGAGGTGAACCCCCTTTTTTCGGCCTTTTGAATGAGTGGGTCAGGGGAGGTGCCAAATCCCCCTTCTCAAATATGCCAAGAAAGAAATTTTTGGAAAAAAGTTACTTTCCATAAATTTATAAAATTTTTATTGAAACTTAATTGAATTGTAAAAATAGAAAATCATAGCTTGTAATTTTCTTGACTTTGACCTTTAAACGGTCGAGGGTTCGATTCTCCGATTGAAATAATTTTTTTCCTTTATTAAAATATTTTTTTTTTCAAAATTTTCTTTCCCTGGCATACTCGGGTGAGTGTGTAGAAACTGTGTCAACCAATGTTACAATCAGCCCTTACGGTGTTAAAACAATCATTTCTTCAAAGAATATGCGCCTTTTTTGATAAAAATACATGTATTTTAATGATTTAGCACAAAAATTTTCGAATACACGTAGAAAACTTATATACAGCCGGTTTTAAGATGAAAATAAGAATTTAGTTCATTTTCGCTTCAATATACCCTCGCATTTCTCTGAATCAAGGTCAAAAAAGCGTTTTCATGATTTGGGAATACGCGTAATTGATTTCTCGCATAATATTACCCTATATGGGTCATTTAAAAAAATTTTTCAGGATAAAATTCATGTAAAAAATCTGTGAACTTTTGGAACAACCCAATATTTAAAAAATCCGTAAAGAAAAAAATCATATAGAGCATCTATTTTTGCAGATGTTGTGTTGTAGATGAGATCTCACAAAGAAGAAAGGTCTCACCAAACTTGGATCAAAGATTCTTCTTATAAGTCCAACACACCTAATGAATTACCACCCCAAGAGTCATTTAAACTTACAGTGTACTATTATCTGTACATGTTGCATAGACTTTCGAGCAAAAGGACAAGAATATTATTGCTGATATAAAAAAGAAATGCATACTTATATCTAAATCTTACTGGGTATACGATGAAATACAGGGTGTTTTTGCACAACCTCCCATCAAAGAAAGCTGAATATCGAGGGTTCAGCTTTCAACTAATATCATGCAAAGGACCGCATTTGAAAATCCTTTAAATTCGCTGAGATATTCAACCTTCTTTGATGAGAGGCTGCGCAAAAACACCCTGTACATTCGACTGATTAAGGTTCGTTTTATAACATTTTTATATACAATTAAATATAGATCGAGAATGAATGTTTTAAATTGATTCCGATGCTGTCTATGCCTATGCTTCTTGGCCCGTCTATTTTCGGATATCTTTTTTGTTCTAGATATTTCGATCCCATGTTTGATGTTTGCTTTAAATTAAAATACAATTAAAATTTTATTCTAAATTTAATTGCTTATGTACAGAGTGTCCAAAAATTTTCTAGCTCAAAATTTATTAAATTAAAATAACAGCATCAAATAATTTACAGGCCTTCCTGAAATCAATTTCTATTATTTGGAATTTTCAGTTGAATTATGATCAAATTTTTCTCGGACCTGTACAGCCCGGCTCTTCGCACTTTTTGTGTCATACAGGCCTGGACCGGTGTTTTGAATAATCCTGTGATTTTGTATAAATCTGTGACTCACAGAAATCTGTGATTCACAGATATGATCATGATTTGTGATTTTTCACCGATTTGTGTGCATAATTCGTAAATCACAAAATGATTTTGAGATTGAACATGCCTAAACATGAATCTTAAACTTTAAATTCAACGACAAGATCAATTTTATCGGCCCTAGGTCAGCACTAAAAATGCAGCCCAGACCTGCCTAAAAAAGGTGGGAAAAATCAGGGTCAATTCTAGACAATTGTGTCGTGGGTCAGCACTTGGCCATTGTTTTCCACCCTAATTGAAACACCCTGTCTATGATTATTAATTTTAAACATTGTACCGCGCGGGCGTTCATGTTAGCTTCATCATTTGATTCTTTTTTATTACAACAAACAGACACATAAATCTCAAATATTGTTTGAGAAAAATGAGCTTTTTTTAGAAATCGTCAAACAATGAATTTTGATTCGATTGTTGACATAATTTTAAACAAATTCTTGTGCTCACTGAATTCTGATTAAAAAGGTTCCGCGATAGAATCGAGCTTTGAGACGAAGGGCATGTCACAAAAAATTTTTCATCGCTGAACGAAAATTTAGGTGGATATTCTGATAGAACTCATCGAGTTATGTAACTTTAGTTCTGGGCTCTCGACTCGGTGACCTCTCCCCTTGGCGCTATGGCCCCTAGAAGTTGGGAAAAATGGCAATTTTTTGACCAAACATGGATCGGCTCTAAGTCATTAAGCCTTTTAGTTTTTGACAAACGGTCTTTTTCATTTTGTAGCTGGAGATTGGCTCCATTTTTTGGTGGTGGTGGCGGTGGTGGCGGCGGTAAATCTTGAACATGATCCTTTTTATTNTCATTTTGTAGCTGGAGATTGGCTCCATTTTTTGGTGGTGGTGGCGGTGGTGGCGGCGGTAAATCTTGAACATGATCCTTTTTATTAACTATTACAAAATTTCAAACTTTGTACAAATAGTATTTTATTTAGTGCTTTATTTCCCTTGGCACAATCTACAAGGAATACCACAATATTGCATTTTTTCTGATCTTGAATAAAAAGTAGAGCTGCAAAAACCATTTCGAATCCAGCCTATACATCTAAATTTATTAACTTTATAGGGTTTTAAAACAAAACTCAACAGTGCCGTATCGAGGGGATACAGGGGGTACATGTACCCGTCCATCCACGGGCCAAAAAAAGTTTAAAAAATCCAAAAGGTCCCCCTTATGTTTTATACCAAAAACTTGTACCCTCCCTTGTACCCCTATGAAAAATCTTGGATACGGCACTGCATCTAAACCTCAAATCATAACCACATGTTGATTTAGGGGATGGTGGTGGTGGCGGTGGTGGTGATGGCGGTGGTGGTGGTGGCGGTGGTGGTGGCGGCGGCGGTAAAACTTTTGTTGTAGTAGGAGGAAAAACAATTCTTGTGACAGAGCTAAACACATTTGATATACTCGATCTTAAAGCGGTGAAGCTAGACCTGCTTGTGAGTTGTGGTGATTGCTGTGATGGTAAAGTTGATGTTGTTATAGTGAGATTCAAATCTTCAGCAACTTTTGGAGTTAAAATTATGTCTGTTGTAGAAGAAGCGTTAGTATTTGATGAGCTTGTAATTGTAGATAAAGTGGAGCTAGAACTGCTCATTGNTGCTGTGATGGTAAAGTTGATGTTGTTATAGTGAGATTCAAATCTTCAGCAACTTTTGGAGTTAAAATTATGTCTGTGGTAGAAGAAGCGTTAGTATTTGATGAGCTTGTAATTGTAGATAAAGTGGAGCTAGAACTGCTCATTGTGTTTGGTCTTGTAAACGAAGAGCTAGAACCGATTTTTGTGCTTTCTCCCGAATCGGAAAAGCTAGGCCCATTTAAATTCGAAGTGGTTGAGCTAGGCCCGATTGGTGTATTTAAACTTGTACTTGAAGTGGTAATGCCAGTTGGTGTGTTTAAAATTGAAAGCGTAGAGATAGACTCAGCTTGTGTGCTTATTCTTGTGGTTGAAGCAGTAGACTCAGTAGGTATGCTTGAGCTTGATGATATATAGGTTGAATCAGTTTGGGTACTTAATGATGAAGAGGTAGAGCTTGACCCAAATGAGCTAGATATTGAAGAAGTTAAGCTAGATTCATTTGATGTGCTCGATTTTGAAGCAGTAGAGATAGGCTCAGATGGTGTGTTTGTTCTTGTGGCTGAAGCGATAGACTCAGTTGGTGTGCTTGATCCTGAAACAATAGAGCTAGATCCAGTTGATATACTTTTGCTTGAATCTATATAGTTAGAGACAACTGATGTGCTTGTTCTTGTGGTTAAAGCATTAGACACAGTTGGTGTGCTTGATTCTGAAACAGTAGAGCTAGAACCATTTGATATGTTTGAGCTTATTAAGGTAGTGTTATTTCCGGACTGTGTGCTTAATCTTGAAGAGGTAGAGCTTGGCTCAAATGAGCTCGATCTTGGAGTAGTTGTGCTAGATCCATTTGATGTGCTTGTGCTTGTTCTTGCGGTTGAAACTGTGGACTCAGTTGATGTGCTTAATCTTGAAACTGGAGAGTTAGAATTGATTTTAGAACTTGGTATTGTGGTTGAAACGATAGCCCCAGGTGAAGTGATTGATATTGACTCGGTAGAGTTAAACTCAGTTGGTGTGTTTGATCCTGAAACAGTAGAACTCCCAATTGATATGCTTGAGCTTGATGAGATATAGTTAGATCCAATTGGTGTGCTTGGTTTTGTGGTTAACTCTATTGGTTTTATTGATCCTAAAACACTAGAGATAGATCCAATTGATGTTTAGTATAAATATTGCCAAAATTTGGAACGTCTTTAGAGCCATGAGGGCAATGTTGTATTCGAAATGGAGATTTACCCCACCCCAATAAGATTTTGGTGTCTAAAACAAAAATAAATGAAGATAGGCAAGGGTAAGATAGGCTTTTTTGGTTGCTGAATAAGAGCTCTAAATTTGCAAAGAAAGAAGAGCATAAGGATCCTTCCAAAATGAAATTTCTATAGATAATAATATCTTTTCAATGCATTGATCCTTGTCTTGCACATAAAAAATATATAAAAATTTATTTTTAGATAAAATATATCAAAAGTACATAGGAATGAAAAAACGATATGTGCCGTAAGAGCTCAAATTCATGTTTTAGGTTACCTAATGTAAAAAAATCTGAAATAGAAAGCGAAAATTTAGAAAGGATCCTTATGTTTTCTTCTTCTCTCGAATTTGAGCTCGTTTGGCCAAAATAGCACTATGTGCTTTAAGTTAAAGCAGAATTTGAATCTTAGAAATTAAAAATAATAAGTAAACAACATATGCATTTCAGCGGTTGATGAAGAGCTGCATCAACATGGCTCAATTTATGCATATACGATTGCTATGTAAGAAAGCTTTTTGATCTACCGCTGAAATGCATTAACAAACTTTTACCATTTTTTAAATTTGTACACTTTTTTTATCATTCCATTCTTATTTCTGATTATTATTACCCTGTGTAGCAGTGGACCCAGTGGAAACTATAGTAGAGGCCGGTGTAGCCGATGCAGCAGCTGTAACCTGTGTGGCAGCAGTAGCCGATGTAGCAGCAGTAGCTGGCGTAGAAACAGTAGCCGGTGCAGCAGCTGTAACCTGTGTGGCAGCAGTAGCCGATGTAGCAGCAGTAGCTGGCGTAGAAACAGTAGCCGGTGCAGCAGCTGTAGCCGGTGTGGAAGCAGTAGCCGGCGTAGCTGATGTAGCAGTTGGCCCAGTGGAAACAACAGTAGAGGCCGATGTAGCAGCTGTAGCCGATGTAGCAACTGTAGCCGATGTGACAACAGTAGCCGGTGTAGCAGCAGTAGCGGGTGTAGCCGATGCAGCAGCTGTAACCGGTGTGGCAGTAGTAGCCGGTGTAGCAGCTGTAGCCGGTGTGGAAGCATTAGCCGGCGTAACTGCAGTAGCCTGTATAGCAGTTGACCCAGTAGAAACTTCAGTAGAGGCCGATGCAGCAGCTGTAGCCGTTGCGGAAGCAGTAGCCGGTGTAGCAGCAGTAGCGGGTGTAGCAGTTGGCCCAGTGGAAACAACAGTAGAGGCCGGTGTAGCCGATGCAGCAGCTGTAGCCGGTGAAGCAGCTGTAGCCGGTGTGACAACAGTAGCCGGTGTAGCAGCAGTAGCGGGTATAGCCGATGCAGCAGCTGTAACCGGTGTGGCAGTAGTAGCCGGTGTAGCAGCTGTAGCCGGTGTGGAAGCATTAGCCGGCGTAACTGCAGTAGCCTGTATAGCAGTTGATCCAGTAGAAACAACAGTAGAGGACGGTGTAGCCGATGCAGCAGCTGTAGTCGGTGTGGAAGCAGCAGTCGGTGTAGTAGCTGTAGCGGGTGTAGCCGGTGCAGCAGCTGTAGCCGTTGCGGAAGCAGTAGCCGGTGTAGCAGCAGTAGCGGGTGTAGCAGTTGGCCCAGTGGAAACAACAGTAGAGGCCGGTGTAGCCGATGCAGCAGCTGTAGTCGATGTAGCAACTGTAGCCGGTGTGACAACAGTAGCCGGTATAGCAGCAGTAGTGGGTGTAGCCGATGCAGCAACTGTAACCGATGTAGCAGTGGTAGCCGGTGTAGCAGCAGTAGCGGGTGTAGCCGATGCAGTAACTGTAACCGGTGTGGCAGTAGTAGCCGGTGTAGCAGCTGGTGTAGCCGGTATAGCTGCAGTAGTCTGTGTAGCAGCTGGCCCAGTGGAAACAACAGTAGAGGCTGGTGTAGCCGGTGTGATAGCAGTAGCCGGCGAAGCAGTTGACCCCCGCGTGCTTGATCCTGAAGCAATGGAGCTAGCCCCAGTTTGTGTGCTTAATCTTGAAGAGGAAGATCTATGATGTCTTGCTGTATTAGATATTGAGGAAAATAGGATAGGACTGCTTGTTGGGTTTGAGTTTGAAGCGGTAGATCCAGTCTGGCTTGCTTTATTCGAACTTGACGTAATGGCGCTAGGATTATTTGTTGAGATTGAATTTGAAACGGATGAGCTAGTTTGCCTTGTTGTACTCGAAGCAATAGAGCTAGATCTATGTCTATTGCTTGATCTCGTTATTTGTGAACTTGATTTTGCCTTCGAGCTAATTGTATTTATGGACGAAGTAGAATTTTGCAAACTTGTCGAAGTCGGAATTATTGAAATTGTTGTTGAACCAGATGAGATAGAGCTCGATTTGGTTCTAGGACTTTTTCTTGATGATACTGTATGGGAGGCCGTACTTGGCTTTGATGTAGACTTAGCAATACTCGTAGAAATCTTTGCGGTCGTAACAGTTGTCAATTTATTTTTACCACTTTTAGTCGTGCTAGGAGTGATACGTTTAAATGTAGATCTTGTTTTATATGTAGTTATCGGAGTAGTAGTTTCTTCGCTGCTACTTCGACTATTGGTTGGAGTAGTAGTCTCTTCGCTACTACTTCTACTTGTGGTTGGTTTTGTGCTAGGAGTGCTTCTTACAGCTTTTGTTTTGTGTTCTTGTGTTTGGCGAGAGTGCTTTTTGTGGTATGTGGTAGAAGTGCTTTTTGGGGTAGAAGTTATTATTGTACTGGGTTTTCTTGTAGTCGGAGTGGTGTTATTTTTAGTTAGGCAGCACCTAAAATATCAAGAATTTTTATGGCTAGGCTACATAACTTATAATTACTTGACATCATTTCCTTGTGAACATAGTCCATCAACAATAGTGCTTTGTTCACATTCTTGTGCTAACATGCATTGTCGGCCACTAGCTTTGTGACAACATTCTTCTTGGTAGATTAAAATGCAACATCTAGAAAATTATTTAAGGCTACATTAAAAAATTTTTGTAAGAGTGGTCTGGTTGTCAGAGGCATAACTAGCCACCTGAAACGGGAGAACTGTGGTCGATACTGCAATTCCTTCTGCATAGACTGGGGATCCATAGTCTAATGATTGATTACCAGACTCACTAATTCAGAGGCCCGGGATAGATTCCCGGTGGAGTCCGATTCTCTTTCCTCGGCGCTGGAATTTATACGAAAGATTGCGCCCTTATCCCCATAATATTGCTGATAACCGGTGTTTAGGATTGGGCACTCGCACTGTCGGGGCATGTAGTTGATTTTTGAATAATGGACATTTTTGGAATAAAATTTTTATGTTCGAGGTGGAGAGTACTTTACCCTATAGCTCAAAAAATTTATACCCAATCAAATAAGCGACTATTATAATCGTTTTTTCCACATTTTTTTCTAACTTTTGAGCTAGGTCTCGAAAAAATTTGAGGTTGTCAGACCTTGAAGGTCCCTTGTCAGTTATAAAAGATTTAAATATATGTCCATAAAACGGTGTGATAGGCCTAGAATGTTGCAAAAGACCGAATGTTATAAGATTTTTTCGTGTTTTCGTGTGTCTCGAATTTTCTTATCGGATATGCTCGATCACCCGGGGGTCTTTGTAAAACGGGTGCACCCATGGGTGCGCACCCAAATTGTGTAAAACGGGTGCGGCTAATTTTTTCAAAGAGGATAACGATCCAGACCTCACACAAAAAGGAAACTACCCTTAATTTTTGGTCTTCTTTCAGATGCTGAAGTCCGTTTGGCTTCATCTAATTGCTTTGGGGTACTTGTCATTGTAATCGACCCCAAAATCACCGTGTAAAACGGGTGCATCCGGGTACGTTTTGTTATTTTGCAATAATTTATATATATTCGGAAAATTCATAAAAAAATGGAGCATTTTTTGTTTTTGCAGTAAATTCTGAATCGTTATCGTTGTCGAGATAATCGATTTTGAAGTTGGCGATTTTAGAGATAATCAATTTTGAAGTTGGCCACACCCGTTTTACACAATTTGGGTGCACCCAGGGTCTGTGTAAAATGGGTGCACCCAAATGTGTAAAACGGGTGCGGCCAACTTCAAAATCGATTATCTCGACAACAATAACGATTCAGAATTTACTGAAAACAAAAAATGCTCCATTTTTCATGAATTTTCCGAATATATATAAATTATAGCAAAATATTGCAAAATAACAAAACGCACCCGGGTGCACCCGTTTTACACGGTGATTTTTGGGGTCGATTACCATGACAAGTACCCCAAAGCAATTAGATAAAACCAAACGGACTTCAGTATCTGAAAGAGGACTAAAAATTAGGGGTAGTTTCCTTTTTGTGCGATGTCTGGATCGTTATCCTCTTTGAAAAAATT
>OZJO01009074.1:0-16757 GCA_900406225.1 Acrobeloides nanus
TGAAAAGTTGAACTGTCGGATGAAGTTGAGTACAACCAAATTGAAGTTGTTTTCCAGTAACAAAAGTTAAATTTGGTCAGATTCTTCCAAAAATTACGCTGGATCGGTTGAACATTTTTCAATACATGTGTTGATGTAAAACCAATTTAGCAAAATAATGAATTGTTGGAAATTTCCTAAAAAAAAATATAATGCGAAACTACAGTAAACGTTCGATAATCGGGCCACCCTAGAGGGGGGGGGGGCGATTATCGAATTTTTGAGGAGGAGGCCCGATTATCGAACGTTTACTGTATATAGTAAAAATTGTAAAAAACTAATTTCAAATTTATACAGTCAACTCTCGCTTTAAGAAAAAATTTGTCAAAAATTTTAACGAATTTTTCAATTTTTGACAAATTTTTCGATTTTCAAATTTTTTTTGTTTAGCAAAAAAATTCTATCTTGACCAAAAAAACTATTTATAACGACCGGTCTTCGAAGTGCGGCTCAATTTGATCAGTGGAAAAGCATTTAAAAAAGTTTTAGACATTGAAAAGAAAATTCTGCAGAAATAGAAAATAACCGTTTTAGCCTACTATCTTTGATATACACTGGATAAACTTTTTTATATGCTTTTTTAAACGAACAACATTTGTTCGATTGAATTTTCAGTCATTTTCTGTTTTCATAACTTTATTCAAATTTTTGTATTGAAGAAGGGGTGATAAAAGACATTGATTTTTTCTTTACTGCCCGGCCAGGAAACCAAAGATTTGTCTTCAGAACATCTTTTAGGGCAGCACCTCAGCTGGCCATTGTGACATTTGGCCCACGTTATACATTTGCTCCACAAATTTAGGCCCGCTACTAGCTGACGCTAGCAGCGTTGTAACGTCGTAATGGCATTTTTCATAAATTTTTTTTTTCAAAAAATTTAAAAGTCGTCGTAGAAACTCATTACGAAAATGCTCAGTGCGACGGGAAAACCTGACGCAAGCAATGCAAGAGATCTAGTTCTACAAAAATGACACCAAGATCCCCGAAAACGGATAAGGCAAATCTGAATTACGACGGTTTGAAAAATGCCATTACGACAGCTAGTGGCGGGCCTTAGTCCACGTTGTGAAATATGCGAATTTTGAACGTGGACTAAATTTGTGCAGCAAATGTTATAAAATATCCCGTTGGTCAAATGAGATGCTGCCCTGGTCGTAAAAACTGAAGTCCCATGGGTAGTGTTGCCAGCTCATATTTTTCTAAGCTTTTCAAAAAATAAGCATTTTAACATTTAAGTATAAGCAAAAATAAACAATGTTTCTTATTTTCTTAAAGGGGGTACAGATCAAGGCCGGATCTCGAAAAAAAAATTTTTTCTCAAAATTGGCTGATTTTTGGTTTTCGGGCGCGAGAAATCGATTGCGCGCATCGAAAAATTCTGAGAAAATTTTTCGGGGGTCAAAAAATTGAAAAAAATGCGTCAAAATTAGGGGTTATAAGTTTTAACCCCAACAAAATCATTTTTAGGGGTAATTTTGTGCGAGGAATAGATTGCGCGCATCGAAAAATTCTGAAAAAATTTTCCGGGGGTCAAAAACCCCCCAAAATAATTTTGTTGGGGTTAAAACTACAACCCCTAATTTTGACGCATTTTTTTCAATTTTTTGACCCCAGAAAAATTTTTTCAGAATTTTTCGATGCGCGCAATCGATTTCTCGCGCCCGAAAACCCCCGAGTACCAAAAATCAGCCAATTTTGAGAAAAAAATTTTTTCGAGATCCGCTCTCGATCTGTACCCCCTTTAAAGTCCACTCGGGAAAAAAGTTACCATAATTTTTATATATTCGGAAAATTCATGAAAAATGGAGCATTTTTTGTTTTTACAGTAAATTCTGAATCGCTCACGTCGTCGAGATAATTGCGTTTGAAGTTGGCGATTTTTGAAATTTGTTTATTAAAACGAAAACATGAGCGCGAATGTTTTCGTTTTAAAACAAACTTTTCGAGAAAACCGAGCTTTGGGTGTCACAAAAATTTTGTAAGGGTACTTATTTTGATAATGAATTTTATCGTTTTCTAGTAAGTTTCGTTTTAAGTCTTCTTTAACAAAGTTGTAGAGCTTGATTTCTTCTACAATTTTCTTAAAGGTTGCTTTTAATTAAAATCGATAGAAAAACGAGAAAATCGCACGAAAAAGTAATAACCCTTAAAAAATTTTGTGACACATTTTGTGACATAAAGCTCTGTTTTCTTAAAAAAAAGTGTTTTAATAAACAAATTTCAAAAATCGCCAACTTCAAAAGCAACTATCTCGAATACGTGATCGATTCAGAATTTACTGTAAAAACAAAAAATGCTCCATTTTTCATGAATTTTCTGAATATATAAAAATTATGGTAACTTTTTTTCCACCAGACTGGTCCTTTAGAGGACCAGACCACTTTTGAACAAATTTTTTTATAAGAAAGTTCATGTTGTGGCGATCAACTTTTGCTTTGGAAGTAAATTCTAATTCGTTAACCATTTAGAGATAAATGCGAAACCAAATTGCTTGAAAATTTTGAAATGTTTTGTGTAATCAAGCGAAGGGATTGATTCCTGATTCAATGAAAGCTGTCTATTGAAACGATTTAATAAATCATAATATTCAGAATGCTGACATTTGAGAAAAAATACATGGGACAAATCTTTTATAATCGCCGAGACAAATAAAATGACACCAAAATTATTGAATTTAAACAATGTTTTTGGGCATTGAAACGAAACCCTGATTCATATTTTTCGTTTCAATAACTAAAAACATTGTTCAAATTCAATAATTTTGATGTCATTTTATTCGTCTCGACGAGTTATAAAAAATGCTGTACTTATTTTTTCCCAAATGTTCAAGGATTTTGAATTTTATAATGATTGACTAAATCGTTTCAATAAATAGCTTTCATTGAATCAGGGCATCAATCCCTTCGCTTCAATACACAAAACATATTCAAAATTTTCATTCAATTTGGTTTCGCATTTATCTCTGAAGGGTTAACGAATTCGAATTTACTTCCATGTTTTTGCAAAATACTCGTTTCTAAGCTGAAAATTCTTAGAAAATTACGATTTTGTTGTAATAAAAAATGTCAAATTTGGTACAATGCTTAGGAATAATCAAAAATGGGCAACACTAGCCATGAGCCTGGTATAGCCCGTTTCACCTTTGATAGACCTCATCATTTGCAGGGTGTATAAAAAAACCGAAATTTGGGCTATTTTTTCATGTTTTCGACCCGAAATTTTTGCGCGCATTTCCAACGCTTTCCTGACCCTAGATCAGGGAATCGGAGTGTGTGTATTGAAGCGAAAATTTTTAGATTTTCTGCCTGAAAATGACTTTCTGGGGGTAAATTTATGCGAGAAATCGATTGCACACATTCCCGAAGCTTGAAAACACTTCCCTGATTCAGGGAAATAGATGTATGTATTGAAGCGAAAATCGAAAATTTTTTAAATACACTCTGTATTGAACTGTGTTGCATATTTTTTATAGCGTGCTTGTCACATAATAAAAGTTTAATATTACACAGAAATGTATATAAAAACTTTTTCATTTTAGAATCTTTATATTGGGTTTGTAAAAATGGTTGTATCGACTTTCTCTAAATTGATTAAATCTGACGGCAAAACTCCAGATGAGTTGGAGAAGCAAATCGCCTCGGCACTCACCGATCTGTCGGCTTCAAGTGAAATGAAAGGTCAACTGAATGAGCTATACTTTGTTGGTGCAAAGGTATATCCTATATATAATAGTTTCGTAAAAAGAACATAAGCATATTTGTAAAAAGTAGTAATCTGTTGTTTGTAGGAGCTAGATTTTGGCGCAAAGAAATGTATTGTTATCTATGTTCCAGTGCCACAACTTCGTGATTTCCAAAAGAACCATTCGAGACTTGTCCGAGAATTGGAAAAGAAATTTAGTGGTCGTCATGTTGTTTTTGTTGCTAAGGTGATTTTTAAAAAATAAAATTCTTTAAATTAAGCTCTTTTGTTCATCTTATGAAGCACTATTTTGAGGGATTCTAGCGCATTTTTGCGGCTTTTTGCTTCAGTACATAGGCCTTCCCTGAATCAGGGAAGCGTTTTTTCGCTTCGAAAATGTTAGATTCGGATTCCCTGCACCCGTTAAGCTAAAAAATGAAAATTATTGATGAAAAAATAGCATATTTTGTTTAAAAAATGTGAAAATTTGGACAGTTTTGGTAAAAAATTCTAATGGGATTTAAAAAATTTTTCCCTTTCGAGCTGATGATTGGGCGATTGCCTGGATTTTCCACCTCTAGTGCTTGCTTTTGTGTTATTTGTTTCTAAATGAATATTTACATTTTAGCGCCGAATTTTGAAAAAGCCACTCCGTGGAAAGAACCGTAAGCCACAAAAGCAAAAGCGACCACGCAGCCGGACATTGACCTCAGTCCACGATGCCATTCTCTCCGATTTGGTCTACCCAGCCGAAGTTGTCGGCCGAAGAACTCGCGTGAAGCTCGACGGAAAGCAAATCCAAAAGATTCATCTCGACAAGGCTCAACTTACGAATGTTGAACACAAAGTGGACACCTTCTCGGCAGTTTACAAACGCCTCACTGGCAAGGACGTCGTCTTCGAATTTCCCGAGCCATTGTTTTGAGCAATATCTTTACAAACAATTGTTTATTGCTGTTGTTTCATTGTTACGTTAAATCAAGATTAAACTATTCTTTTTGTTAAGTTTAATAGGACCAGTCTACAGTGGGAGGGGAAGTTGCCATGTTTTGTTGATATTCGGAAAGCTCATGAAAAATTGTTCATTTTTTGTTTTTATGACAACCTCTAAATCGTTGTAGTTTTCGAGATAATTGCGTTTGAAATTGTTCACGTTGAAAACTTTCGTTGTAATACACAAACTTTTTTGTGAAAAAATCGATTAAAAATTTTAAAAAGTTTGTGTATTACAACGAAAACATGTTCCATAAATTCAAAATTGCAAACGCAATTTTCTCGAAAACTACAACGATTCAGAACATGCGTAAAAACAAAAAATGCTCCATTTTTCATGAACTTTCCGAATATCAACAAAAAGGGCAACTTTTCAATTCACTGGACTGGTCCTTTAAGCGCATAATGAAGCGTATCGCATTTAAAACCCCCTGTTGTGTAGTAGCTGCGCACTTTTTTTTATCCAATTGATATCTTGACTACTTTTTACACAAAAATATCACTTCTATGGAATTTGTATGATGTTCCCATTTTTTGCACATTTGTTTTCCGCCGTAGCGAAAAATTATCAATTGTTTCTGTAGCCGGAGTTTGTTGGAAACCACTGGTCAAATTCATATATCATGTAACTTCATGTCAGTGTAAAAAGGAATCAATGTTGTTTTCGTTTCGGCAAAAACCATGTGGTCTCCCTTCCATTTGCTGAAGTTCCGGACGATAGTTGTTTTCTTGCCCATGCTCATAAACTATGTATAATCATCTTCTTTTCAACGTTCATCTTATTTTTTTAGAGGCCGTACAATATGTTGAAAGATGCCTAGTATTATGAAAGATGCCTGGTTAAAGAGGCCCCCAGAAGACGACTTTTTCAAACTGTCCGTAAGAGAAGGAAAATCACGGTGCACGATCTCATGCACGTATCGTTGCGCGAAGTAGAAGACGAAGAAAGAAGCGCAGCAGGGCGGGATTTTACGGGGACCGACGAGTGCGGCTCCATGGTACACGACTGGCCGATTTTTGAGCATGACGCACGCGACATAAGAAAGGGTTGAGCTCCTCTAGTATCCTTTCCTCTGGTGTTGTTATGCCTAGTTCACTGTTGAATATTTGCCGTCCGGCCTCAGAAAAAGAACTCGAGGTATGTGTTCTTTACGCCAAATTTTCAAGGACTAGTCCCATTTTTGGGGAGTGTTGATGCCATGTGATAGAGGATAAAATTTTGATCATTTTTTGCTTTTATGGCACGACTTGAAAATTGAACGGTAAAAAGTTATGAGCAAAATTGCGAAAAAAATTTCAAACGAGTTTGAACATTGAAACGAAGTACAATTTGGGTTTGAATTTGCCTGAATATTGACACGAAAACCCTGAATTTGGTTTCGTTCTATTATGTTGTTTCATTCGTCTCGTTTCATGGGGTTCTATGTGAGGAATCGATTGTGCGCATTGCCGAACTTCGGAAACGCTTTACTGATCTTAATTCAGGGAAGAGATTTGTGTATTGAAGCGAAAATGGGGGCGTAGACTCGAATGCAACGAAACGATACGAATGAAACAAACACAAATGAAACGATACGAATGAAACGATTGGTCTGAAACTGATTTTTACAAGAATCAAAACAATTCGGGTTTGAATGTGCCTGAGTATTGACACGAAAACCCTGAATTTAGTTTCATTCCATTAGTGTCTATGCCCAAAAATCTACCCCCTGAGCTAAATTTTTTCCCAAAAATTCAACACTAATTTTTTGAAATCAGTGTTGAGGTCATTTTCAAAAAAAATTTTCATGAAAAAATCGCCCAAGTCCCCATTTTTTATACACCCTGTATATAAGAAGATTGGAAAAATTTGTATTTTTTTAGGCCATCCGAGATCTGCGTACGATTATCCCACGATTGGAGTCCTTAGATGATGGCTATGTCCTCCGTTGGCTCCGTTCGAAGGAACGTTTCGATGAAACTGCGGAAGGCCTCAAGAAAAGCATGATATTTCGTAAGGCCTGGGAACTGAACCGTATTGATCGCTGGGAAGCACCCGAGGTGAGCAACACGATTTTTCAATTTTCTCTCTAGCTCAAATACACACACACGTGTGATAAGGAAACAAACATGGTTTTGGACACAAAGCCTGAGCCTCGAAAGAAACCGGTCTTGCATATCTGCTTCTGGCTATTGCTCTATTTGGTCCACGAATTGGAAAGCCAAGTCCATCTAATCCATTCCATTCTTTTGGCCAAACAATGCATTTCGAAATGAATTATCAGATCCAGGCGCGTAGCCAGGATTTCCTGGGGGGCCAAGTCCAAAATCCACAGCTACTTGTACTTTTTCAAAATTTTGACCAAAATCTACAGGTAGCCTGTGGTTTTGGACAAAAACATAAGGGGCATACATTCACAAGCAAGTTGGTCGAATACGAATTGATCGCTCGATACGACGAATTGAGGGGTGCACCACCCCCCTGGTGCATGTATGATAAGGGGGTACCCTTGTGATTTTTTTCAAAATTTTTCCTGTCGGGAGAGGACACCCCCCTACGTTCCTGATCAGATCTGTTTAAAAAACTTTTCCCTCTTGCGAAATTTCCCGAAATTACCAGCATGATGACTCCTCCAACGACCTAATAACGGAGAGATCCATGTACAAAGATTATCGCCCGGGATGAATCGATCGATTGATTTCCTTATTATTATGCGCTGTGCGAAGATTCCCTTTTGCTCGCTCCTTCCGATGTCCTTGAAAAAAAGTCTGGAGACGTTCGATCTGCATCGTGTTATAAAACAAGACGAGTGAAAACAACAACTCCGATGACCCGGGATAGCACATAAACAATATACGCACACACATATTATAAGTATAAACCTGATTTATAAAAGGTGCAAGAGCAATCGAAACGTACCATTAAAAGAAAGCATGTATAGAAAAAGTTTTAGATATTGGAAAAATATTGTGGCTATGGATTTCTATCCGATCGTGAAGGAAACCCTATTTTGATGTCCTTGCTAGGAAATATGGATGTTGAGGGTAAGTATTAGGTTGTTTCAAAAGTTCCTGGCCTCGAACAAAATTCGTGAAAACGCTTCCTTGATCCTGATTCATCTACTCCCTGAATCAGGGTCAAAGAAGCGTTTTCACGTTTCGGGAATGGGCGTAAAATTATCTCTAAACAGCTGGTTTTCCAGCTAAAATTTGAAGAAGAATTTACATTTTCGCTTCAATACACACTCCGATTTCCTGATTCAGGGTCAGAGATGCGTTTTCACACTTCGGGAATGCGCGCATTCGATTCTCCGCATAAAATTACCCCTAGACCACCGATTTTCTAGCTAAAATTTGAATAATTTACATCTTCGCTTCAATACACCCATTCCTTTCCTGAATCAGGGAAGCGTTTTCACGCACTCGATTCTCCGAATGCAACTTTTTTTCAGGCATGCTACGTTCAGTCCAATCGAAGGATTACATAAAATTCTCATTGGCTGCTATAGAAAAGGGCCTAAAATTGTGCGCAGATCGTGCCAAGCAGACTGGCCGTGCATTCGAACANTACGTTCAGTCCAATCGAAGGATTACATAAAATTCTCATTGGCTGCTATAGAAAAGGGCCTAAAATTGTGCGCAGATCGTGCCAAGCAGACTGGCCGTGCATTCGAACAAATGCTACTTGTTTTCGACTTGGACCATATCAGCTCAGCCCACTACAGCTCGAAACAGTTTGCCTCATCATTCACGACGCTCGTCCTACTCTTCCAAGAACACTATCCTCTAGTGTTGAAGAAGATCCTTATTATACGCGCGCCGGAGATGGCTCGGATTGCCTTCAATTCGATGACGCCATTCTTATCCGAGTCAATACAGAATCTCATCGAGATGCCTTCCGAAGAAGGCTGGCAATCCGCACTCAACCAATATGTTGATCTTGATGCCTGGCCAATGCACTGGGGTGGTAAGAAATTTTTTTTTGGGTGGTAAGAAAAAAAGGGAAAAGTCAATTATTTTCTAATACTCCTATTCTTTTAGGTAGAATGTGTGATTCGAATGGCGATCCATTGTGCCCATCGAAAATTAGATATGGTCTCGGACCCGTTCCAGATTCATATTTCGTGGATGCTGCAAATGCCATGCCAGACTATGATCAGGAAACGGCTGTTTATGCCGGAGATAAGCATCTCATTGAAATTAAATGTAAAAAAGGAAGTGTCATAAGGTTCGTTTGTCTTCGGGAAGAACCATTTACCGTATTTCCTTCAAAAAACGCTTCCCTGATTCAGGGAAGGCGTATTGTGCATTGAAACGAAAGTCGCAAAAATGTGATTTTCGCCTAAAAATGACCCTCCGGGGTAAAAAAACATGCGGGGAATCCGAATTTGACATTTATAAAATTCCTTGGATTCAAGAAAAGCTGTATATCGACACGAAAACTCGAGAAAATAACATACAACACTTTTCCTTTCTCCGCACATTTTTACTTTGGTCGTTTTTACGAAAAAATCGCATTTTTGCGACTTTTCGCTTCAATACGCCTTCCCTGAGTCAGGGAAGTGTTTTTTCGCTTCGAAAATGTCAAACTAGAATTTTCCGCATGTTTTTACCCATTTTTTCTGGTCATTTCTAGAAAAACTTTACACGTGGGTGGTTGTGTAGTAGCTCCCCGTCCGGGGATCCGGACTCATTTGTCAGGAAACGGGTTGAATTTGCCTGAATATTGACACGAAAACCCTGAATTTTACATTTTTTAAATACGCTTAATTATTGGGTGTATTTAAAAAACAAAGACGACATTCGTTTATAGCTCGACGAGACGAACAAAACAGATCAAATTTATCCAATTTGAAAATTGTTTTGGGTTATTAAAAAGAAAACGCTGATTCAGGGTTTTCGTTTCAACAACCCAAAACAATTTTCAAACTGGATGAATTTGGTGTCGTTTTATTTGTCTCGTCGAGCTATAAACGAATGCCGTCTTTGTTTTTTTAAATACACCCAATAGTAAGCGTAGTTTTAAAAAATGTAAAATTCAGGGTTTTCGTGTCAATATTCCGGCAAATTCAACCTATTTCCGGACGTTTTTTTGACAAATTTTTCGATTTTTGATGAATTTCGTTTGATCAAAAATCGAAAAATTTGTGAATCTGAATTTCACATTTCCGAGACCTGAAAACTTGTTGTGTTTTTTGGCGAAAATTTTTCAAACAATTTTGTTCAAAAATCGCATGAAAATATCCCTTATAGATGATTTTTGAAAATTTTTCACCAAAAACGCAAAAGTACGGTTCATTTTTTTTGGCTCACCCTGTAGTTATTTTTAGAGACGGATTTCTATTAACTTATTTTTAGTTGGCAATACATGACAAAAGAAGATGATATCGGATTTGCTATCTATTATGATAAAAGCAATGTAGCGAACAATTTGACAGAAATGGAAATAGTATTCCCATATATCCGATTAGAGTGCGCCCAAGTCCCAATATCCGGTTCAATAAGATGCGAATGGAATGGAAGATATATCTTGGAATTCGTACGTCTTTACTGAATTTGTTTTTATGAAAACGTCTCATTTTAGGATAATTACTATTCTTGGTTCTCAGCGAAGCAACTACGCTATAACATTGAAATCGATGAATATTGTGATTGTGACTAACCTTTAACTTTCTATATTTGTATTTACCATATTTAGTTGTTCATATGTGTAAATATGTTTAATAAAACAATTATTGAAACTAGAATCGATTAAGGATCCCACTGAACGTGAAAATTTTCGAAAAAATTTTCTTTTCCCGAATCAAGAAAAGGCTATTTATATGAAGTAGTCACATTTTTGATAATGATAAGAATCACATGCCATACATCTTATAAATAGCCTTTTCTTGATTCGGGAAAAGATTTTCAAATCTCGGGAATGTGAAATTCGGATTCCTCGCATAAAATTACACCTAGAGGGGTCAATTCCAGGCAGGGGCGTAGCCAGAAGAAATTTCAGAGGGGCTGAAGTGTAAAAAATCTCGCTATTCGTGCGGCGAAATTTTTTTTGTCAAAAATACCTTCTAAAAAGCAGAAAACCAACGAAAATTTTTGTTGTTGAAAATGCTCAGAAAATTACGATTTTTGGTAAAAAAAATGCAAAATATGGGCTTTTTTGTGAAAAAATGGCATATTTTAGTGAAAAATCATAATGGGGGATGATTAGGATTTTTTTATATTTTCATAAATTTTTGGTAAAAACATAAGGGGGACCAAGAGGAAAATTTTTTTAATATTTCGGAAGAGAGGCAATAGGCCCTCCCTGGCTACACCATTGATTCCAGATGATGAAAAAAATTTTGGAGCTCTTTCCCCTGGGGAGTCGCAATCAACAGAAAAATGATAACCGAAAAGGCATTTTCGAGCCCGATGTAGCAAACCGATATATTCATCATCAGGCAAGATTCTCTGAACTTAATGATTGATTCTCTGAACTTCGCGAGTATTTGCCATTTGATTATCTAGAAACAAAAACAAGGTGTCTATAAATAAATCAAAAATAAAAACAAAATTTTCTCGACTTTTGATGAATTATAGCTGCAAAATAACATTACCAACGTGTTCCTCGTAGGAAATTACTCAGAGGATATTTTTTTCATAAAATTACTTCAAAAAAGTATCAGTTTTTGGAATCCTGTTGATTGCGTNCCAACGTGTTCCTCGTAGGAAATTACTCAGAGGATATTTTTTTCATAAAATTACTTCAAAAAAGTATCAGTTTTTGGAATCCTGTTGATTGCGTCTCCCCAGGGGGAAGAGCTCCAAGAATTTTTTTCGAAAAATTTCACGTTCAGTGGGATACCTAATCGATACTAGTTTCGCAATTATTAAATACATTTATATACTTTAATAAAAAGAAACATGAGCAGAACTATTTCGACGAATTTATACAATTTCTCTTGATTAAATAAATGTCCTAGGTTCAACTTTTAAGGCAAACTGTCGCTTTTTGCAAGTGGAGCAATAGCCTTTCCAGCCTAAAAAAGAAAATTGAGAAATATAAATTCAGATAATTTTGTTGCTTACATCCTTCCATTTCTTGGCCAATTCATGTGGACAAGTCCTAAATTTGAGATTTATGATTTAATCACAAAAGAAAAAAAGATTACTTCATCCATACAACACCACGTTCTTGCTGAGCGCGACAAAGGATTTCAAAGTGCTTGTAAGCATCGTAGTTACTAAAAAATGATTGCGTAAAGGGTGATCCAGATGAATATACAATGAAATCAAATTCGATATTTCGGCATACGAAAAAGATTTTTATATGCGANGTAAGCATCGTAGTTACTAAAAAATGATTGCGTAAAGGGTGATCCAGATGAATATACAATGAAATCAAATTCGATATCTCGGCATACGAAAAAGATTTTTATATGCGATTATTTGCAAGTTGCTAATCATGTGACCGACTTTATTTTAAAAGTATTTTCATGATTTTTGAATAAGTCTGTATATTAAGTCCGACAAAATTCCCTGAATTGCAATTAGATCTAATTATTGGCACGAAAATCTGTTCTTCAAAATTGTTATACCGTGCACCGTCCCTTTGAAATTGATTTCCTCAAAAACATATTCTCAGATTTCCGAGATTTTGGGGGGAGAGGACTACCGTTTTTCGATGCGCTCTACATGATGGCGTTGTTATTTTTCAAAAATTCCAAAAAGGAAAAATTCAGGCCTTCGCTTCAATACACAGACTTATTCCAAGCTCATGAAAATATTTTTAAGATAAAGTCGGCCACGTGATTAGTAATTTACAAATAACCGCATAAGAAAATCTTTTTCCTATGCCGAGATATCGAATTTGTATTTCATTGTATATTCATCTGGATCATCCTGTATATGCAATAAAGGATGAAAGATGTTTTAAATCAATTGAAATGAAATCCCGAGTTGGCAGATTCGACAATTTGAGTAATTTTTATGAAGAAAAAAGTATTATCCCATCCGAATTCAACAAGGAAGGGGGTACCCCCATCCAACAAATCGACTATAAGGGGTCATCCAGAAAATCACGTAACAAAAAAAATTACACCTCTGGTGAACATAGGTGATTTTTAGGTTAACCCCCTCCCCCCTTATTACGTAATTTTTCTTTTTTTTCACCAAAAAGCGACAAACGGATATTTTTGCCCAAAAAACGATTTTTTTGTTCAAAAATGTCATTTTTATGTCAAAAATTCGATTTTTTTGGTAAAAAGGTGTTTCCCAATTTCAAAAAATTTTGAAAAAATGTCCATTTGTTCAATTTTCAAATAAAAAAAGGCATTTTTTAAAATATGATATTACGTAATTTTTCCTTTAACCCCTTCCCAGTGATTTTTTTAAAATCCTAATGGTCCTCCATTATTTTTTGTCAAAAATTGACTAAATTTTGAAAAAAAAATTTTCCTGAGACGCTATTTTTGCTTAGGAAGCAATAATTCAACGATAGGAAAACTTTCAAAAAAAGGTCGTCAAAGGTGTTCTCCCCCCCCCCCCCCAGCCGGCCCAAAAATTTTTCCATTAAAGAGAATAAAAACTTACTCGAAATAAACACCTTCCTTCTTATACCATCGCCAAGCAACAATACCAAAGAGTGCACTACCTAGAAGAGAGATTGCAATATGACCGGCAAAAAATCTTCGGTGAGTATTAATAACTATATCACGAAGCTGAGGTTTTGACATTTCGCTAAATTGTTGTATTTTTTTCAAACAAGTATATAATTATTAAAAAGGGGGGAAGTCATGGCGGGTTTTCGACAAAAAATGATCGAGCAACGTAAAATAAGCCTAAAATTGGATGAAAACTAGAAATATTAACCCGAAAAATATTTAGACAGCTTTTTTGGACAGTTTGACATTATAGGATGATTGATTTTGGATCACAACTTATAAAAATACCAAAAAAATGCCCTTTTATTTAATCACCCTATAATGTAAAACTGTCAAAAAAAAGTGTCTAAACATTTGTTCGGGTTAATATTTCTAGTTTTCAATCCAATATTAGGCTTATTTTACGTTACTCGATCATTTTTCGCCGAAAAATTTTTTTGTTGAAAACCCGCCATGACTTTCCCCCTTTAATAAAAAAAAGTGTATAGATCAAAAACAAAATGTTTGTTAGCGACTGATTGCTGCAGCTATTTGTGTGATTACAGAAGCTTCATAGAGAAGAAAATATCGTTTTAATGTTGAAACATATTTAAAAGTATAACGAAATAACGTTTCTCTAAAGTTCAACAAATTTAAAGGGGATCCACTTTTATATCTGAATCTCTGAAAAATTATTTTTTTAAATGACTCCAATAAGGGATTTTATGCGAGAAATCGATTGCGCGCATTCTCTAAGCGTGAAAACGCTGTTTTGACATCGTCTTCTTGTCTCTCGTCCAATTGAATGGCTTGTTCTTCATCTTCTTGCTCCTCATTCATGGGAAATTTTAGTTCCTGAACTGCTACTATTTCCGTTTCTAGCATAGTTACGAATATATGAATATAAAAGTTGAAAAAGTAGAACAATTATATAAAAATGTTGGCGAAAAACGAAATGGAGAGTGAAACAAGTAAAAAAATCTGTTATAAAATAAAATTTTCTCTAAATCGCATTCAAAACATAATTTTTTCGCTTTGTAAGTTCGCGCAATCGATTCCTCACAAAAAATTACCCATATATTCATATTGATGGATTAAGGACATTTTGTGTTAAAAATCAAAATTTTCCCCCGGAATCAATGTCAAAACAGCGTTTTCACACTTCGGGAATGCGCGCAATCGATTCCCCGCATAAAAATTACCCCTATAGGAATCAAATTTAAAAAATAATTTTTTTCAGAGATTCAGATATAAAAGTGGGTCCCACTTTAAAGACAGAAAAGTTTTGCAAAAATGCTCGTTACATTTGAAATCACTTTATTGATGCTCATAAACAAAATCACAGTGTACTTTTATGCAATACAATACAGGGTGTGCTTAAATAAATGGAACGATTCAGGGGTCGAAAAAGGGGCCGAGACTCCCGGGGCCGGTCCCCATCGAAGGGGAAGGCCTTGGGCCCCATGCAGTGGCATACCCAGAAAAATTTCGCGAGAGCCAAAGGGTCCCCCCTTATGATTTTTTTTACAAATTTTCCCCAAAAATCGCCTTGATCCCCCTCATGTTATTTTTCAAAAAACTTTTTGTTGATTTCTTGAAATTTTAGCCAAAAAACAGCGACGCAGGCACGAAATTTTTTTGAAAATGGCCGTTTTTATGCTGAAAATGCTCAAAAAATCATGAAAAATTTTATGAAAAATTGGAAAATTTTGGACATTTGTGATGATAAATCATGGGGGGGAGGGGTTTAGAAAAAAATTTTGGGCAAAAACATAAGGGGGAACCATTAGGAGGCAATTTACGGATAATTTTTCATTTTTCGGATTTTTGGAGGCCCGCCTTCCCTAGGGTATGGCACTGCCCCCACGGGATCAGCTCCCGGAGTTTTCGGGGGGGGGCCGGCCCCTTTTCGACCTCTGAAACGATTCTTCTGAAAGAATGGAATAAACTGCCTGTATAAACTTTGGATCAAATCATTGATGACTTTCCCAGTAAAATTGAAGAAATGTATTCAAGCAAAAGGGAGGACATTTTGAATAATTTTTTAAAGTTTTTTTGTTAATTTATTGTTGGTTTCATAAAATGTTGTTTAAAAAATCATTCCATTTATTTCAGCACACCCTGTAAGCTATTCAAATTTGAGATGTTGATTGCTATTCATGACTTATTGTCGACAGTAGCGGTTGATATATTCTCGTACTTTCGCAGCGAATGCATCCTGAAAAATATTGAGTATTCATAGGCAATAAACTTTTATAAAGGGATATTTAATGATAGTGAAATTTCGAGCTTAGGGCAGGGTGGCCATCTTGCCTTTTTTGATCACTTTTGCTCTTTGTTTATTGTGCAAAAAAGATCAAACCGAGGATCTAGGACATTTCTCTACGGGCTTTTTTCATCGAATATAAATCGCAAAAAGATGCCTGAATTTCAATAAAATCGTGTTTATTGAAACGATTGGCGGTGGATCTTATAAATAAAAACATACCTTGTTACTAGCATATTGTTGAGCAGCCTGTGCGTTCAATGCATCATCGAAATCCATCAAGTCAGTAAATAAGGAATCCAAGCCAAGAATAACATCAATTAATCGACGTGTTGGCATCCATCCTATAAAAAGCTTAGAATTTGACAAAAACAACATCAACATTCGATATTTTAGAATTCCTCTATCAATAATTCTTAAATATATATAAAAAATACAGAGCTCTCAGGTTTTGAAATTCGCATAAAAATCAATTTTAGTGACCCCCTATAGGGGTACCTCATGCTAAAAAAAATTAATTTTTTCGTAGGGGGTCATGAAAATTTTTTTGGACCTTGGGACTTACTCCAATCGATTTCTCGTGCTTGAAAACCCCCGAGTACCAAAAATCAGCCAATTTGGAAAAATTTTAGTTATAATTAGGGCCTTATAAAAACTTCTATATATGTTACTGATTATATTTCCTGAAACGTCACGAATTCAGGATTTGGGGATTAGTTGAGCCAATTGTGTCAATAAGCACGATTTTAATGAAGGTTATTAAAAATAAAAATTTTGTATTGAACTACTATAAAAAGTTGCCTGAATTTCAATAACCTTCATTAAAATCGTGTTTATTGAGACGATTGGCTCAATTAATCCTAAATCATGAATTCGCGATGCTCCAAGAAGCAGAGTTTACTTACCGAAACCGTCTAGAGAGTTTTCTCGAAGTAAGCTCAAGCAAATGCTTCCATCTTCCGTAATATTTGGATGCCAAACTTTTGTAAGACAGCGAACGGTTGGCGGCTAAAAAAAGGCAAATATAAATTTTACAATAACAATGGCGCAAGTTCAGCTGTTAAATAGGGATTTTAACAGAAAATTTTCCAAAAGGCGTGCTACCCTTCATTCCCAACCGAAAAATTGTTTGAGTGGAAGACGTGCTACCCTTTAATCACACTAATGAAAATAATAGT